>PVJA010000953.1:0-141516 GCA_004027025.1 Myocastor coypus
TTTTTTTTTTTTTTTTTTTTTTTTTTTTTTTTTTTTTTTTTTTTTTTTTTTTTTTTTATGGGTGGCTCAGCCCACTATGTGAGCTGGGCTGGCACAGCGTGTGGTGCTGGAGATTAAACTGCCATCCCTGTGTGCTTGCATAAGCAGGAGCTTTAGACCACTGAGGTGTCTCACCAGCCTCAGAAGTGTAAATTCTAAAAAGACACAGAACTACTTATTTGTTCAGCATTGAATCAACAGTATGATAATTTAAATAAGTATTTAAATCAGTATGTTTTATTGTAGTCCATAAACATCTAGTAATTGGATACTTGAATCGAACCTTGTTAGAAAGCACACATGCTAGCATTAACTGAACAAAACAGGTGATAATGTTTTGCATTTTTTCACTGAAGGCCCAAAACTTTGAGTTGAAATTGGCTGAATGGGAAACATATTGAAATATTTATACTGAAACTTTTTTTGAAATTATATATGGATCAGACATATTAGTACACACCTGTTACGTGTAGCCTGGACTACACAGTGAATTTAAGGCTAGCCTGGATTACATAGTGAAATCTTGTCATTTAATTAATTAATTTAAAGATTATATTTGAAGATGAATAAGCAACCCAGCTGAAGTCATGCAGAGTTCTGTAATTCCAGAAATCCCAAATGGGTTTGAAAGCTAACCAGCAATTAAGCATGGCTGGCTCCTTGACCTAGTTTTTCTAAATCCTTCTTTAGACCATCAAAAGATTAATTATTGGATTAGCAAACTAAAGATTTATAGTGCCCCTGGTTCAGAAGGTTAATAAAGCTTATGTAGGGCATTTATATCCTTTTTTATCTGTCTCTTGCAAGATTATTCTTTTCACTCTTCCCATAAGTTATTTTCTGTAGCTTCTGGATGATTGAAAGGATTGTCACATATTGATTTTGTTTTTCTTTTAGTATAGTTTTTTTTTTTATTTTTTAAAGTAGAAGTGAGGTTCATGAGGTGAAAAGGGAGGACAGTCAGGTAATGTTACAGAACGAAATTCTGCATGATTTTAGGAAGATTAAATGCATGCTTGAATCTTTCTGCAAACAGCACTGGAAATTATTAAGATAATTTTCTGTCAGGGTTGTGAGAAAGGAAAGCTGAAATACAGTGAAGGCTTTACCACAAAATTCTCAGTCTTTTCTCAAAAGAAAACTCCATTATTCTTAGGTTATTTAGTTTTATTAAAAGTGGACAAAGCAAGTAAGCTTAATAAGCATAATGGGAAATAGTAACATATGTCAAAGTGAGTAAGTGTTACCATAAAATAGGGAAGAGAAAGTCTTGTGTGCACGGCAAAAAAATAAGTTCTTTCCCCACAGTGCGAAGCCATTAGAACTCCAAAAATCCTCAGTAAAACTAAAAGCAAGCATGCATAGCATGTGATGTTATTTCCAGACATATATTGCAGAAAAAGGCACACACATGCATGCACACGCATGTGCACATACACACATTCACAAGAAAACAAGCACAATGGATAACAGCCTCAAAATGATGTCCACTAACATTAAGAAGGAAAGAAAACTGTGGTATAGACACACAATAACATACTATCTTGCCATGGAGAATTAAAATTTAAAACTAGTCAATAATATAAAAATAAACTCATAAACATAATATTGAGAAGAAACAGACACAAGCATTATATACTTTTATTAAAGTTATATAAAACATGAATGTGAACGAATCTATAATAAGTAATGGAGTAATCCCTGAAGACGAAAGTAGAGAAAGGAGTAGCAGGGTTTGAGACTCCTAGAATATTAGCAATATCCATTCTTGGTCTGGTGTTGGCTAACTGGCTATGTTCAGTTTGAAAGAATTCATCAAACTACACACTTACATGTCTATCTCCCTCTCTCCATCCTTGACAGCTCTCTGCTTCCTGCTGACCATGCCATGAGCTGTTTCTCCTCTACCAGTCCCCTCTGCCATGCTGCTCCTGCCTTGGAGCTACTTGATTATGACCCAAAATCTCTACACACTGATCCAAAATAAATCTTTGCTTCATACAGTTCTAGGCATTGTGTATTATGGCCAGCAACAAGAAAGTATCTAAGACAGTGACCATCCGTCGGTCTAGCCTCCACAGGATAGTCAAGTTCTATACAGTCCAGGGGCTTTCCTAGGAAGATATGGTTGAATGCAGAAAGAGAGAAAGAAGAAAAAAAAAAAAGAGGAAAGGCTGCAAGGAAGTCTTTAGCTTCAGTAAATGAATCTTTTTATAATCACCACCTGCAAGTTGTTTTGAAAATGTGCACTTTCTTGTCACTTAACTATTCAATGGTTATTTTGGAAATGTAGCTAATAAAAAAGTAAAACATTGGATTATAGTTTTCAGATCAAATCACTTAAACTAAGTAAAATTCTTTACTCCACATACAAGTACAAACATTAAACTTATTTATTCTTCCAATACTATGAGCAAATTTTATCTTTTATCTATTCAATAAGTTAGGTAAATAAATTTCTTTTTCCCAGAAAATTTTAAGGCCTACTGGACATAAAACTAATATTCACTTTCTTTATTTTTTTTAATGTGTAAACTTTATTTATTTATTTATTTATTTATTTATTTTTTATGGCTGGCTCAGCCCACCCTGGGGGTGGGCCTGGCACAGCATGTGATGTGGGGCATCGAACCGCGGTCCCCGCTGCCGCCACCTAAGCTTTCCTAAAGTGCTACTGCGGTTTAGACCACTGAGCCATCACGCCAGCCTCTAAAACTCCCTCTCTGACAAGGGTTTTGAGTGGTTGAAACCTGACCTGCCAGGGGTGAATGAGTTAAACAACACAATACAAAGATAAATGTCAAAAACCTCTGCAGGGTTTACAAGGTCTCACTATGGATTGGACTTGTACTGATTCTTCTGTCTTCAGCCTCCCAAAAGCTGGGATTATAGGTGCTTGGAGACTGAACCCCAGCCACTGTGCTTTGCCTACGCAGGCACTTTAGTCTGCTGGGCTATCTGGCTGGCCCTAGGAGTGAAACACTTTAATCTTCTTATCACTAGTGTGCAATGTGATTTGTGATGGCTCTTTTCTGCCTCTGGGGTATCCACATAATAATTTATAAGGTCAATTGGCTCTTTTATCTGTGCAGTATCAATCCGCAGAAACAACTGGTGATCCATTTGCAATTTTAAAATGAAGCGTTAGTCTAAACACACATAATAAACACAAAAAGTCAGAAATCTTGTTTTTTTTTTTTTTTTTTTTTTTTAAAGCCCACTGATCTACAATCCTAGGATGAAGAAACTTTGGTGGTTATCTAATGCTAGATCCTGCGGTTGGTAAATAAGAAAGTGGCTATCATTCCATTCTTGAGCCTAGAGTGAACCAATAGTTTCATCTTTGAGAAAATGTCATACACATTATACATTAACTTTAAAAAACTGCTTTCTTTTGGATTTTAGGGCGCAGAGCTGTTGAAAGTATTTTCAGTTTTATAATTCTAGGTATTAAATAATTATTATTAAAGTACAGATTGTTGAATAAGTATCCCTTAAAAGCATCTTTAAAAATTATTTTCTATGCTGGGCATGGTGATGCATGCTTGTAATGCCAGCATTCAGGAGGCTGAGGCAGGAGAATCATTGCAAGTTTGAGACCAGTCTGGGCTGCAAATTGATCTCAAGGCCAGCCTGACCTGCACAGTGAACTACACAGTGAGACCCTGTCTCAAAAAAGGCAAAAATAAGTAAGTAGGGGCCCAGCGGGATGGCTCAGTGGTCTAAAGCCCCTGCTTGGGGAAGCTTGGGCGGCTTCAGGGACTGCGGTTCGATCCCCGGCACCACATGTTGCGCCAGCCCTGACCTTGGGGTGGGCTGAGACAGCCATAAAAATGAGTGAATAAACAAAGGTTCTGAAACAAGAATAAAAATAATAAATAAAAAAATAAAAATAAGTAGGTAAATAAATAGTATTTTCCTACAGTAATGTTTTCTTTGTACCTCTTTTCTTTCATTTTTTTGCTCTTTCTTTCTTCAAATGTTTCTTTCATTACCTTTTTATTCATTCTTTTTATTCCTAGGTTAAACACGAGGATAATTTAAAAATAATTACATGTGTGAAAATAATCAAATATAGGCCCTTCATTGGATGCAAAAGAATACTGAAGTACAAGTTTGAAAAAAATTTTGACCCAGAGGACTATTTTGAATTATTTAAATTAAAGTATTTCTCTCCTTAATCTTGAATAACTGTGAAATTTAAAGAATATTTGGTAGTAAAATATTTTTGCGTCAATACAAAGTTCTTTAAAATGTTTTTATTTTTCTCCCTTGGAAAATCTGACACTTAACTAGTAGACATAGACATTAGGGTATTATCAGATGATGATACATTTTAGAGCTTGCAAGGTATTTTGGTGCAAATTAATTTTCCTAGATCTTTATCAGAAGTAAATAAGAGAAACAATATTACCATTTCACAGATAAGGAAACAAGGACTAAAAGAGGTAGAAACATTTGTACAGTGACACAGCAATTCAATGACAAGGAATGGCTTGAATTAGATTTTTGGTCTCTTAAGAGGTGTGTGTGTGTGTGTGTGTGTGTGTGTGTGTGTGTGTGCAGAAGGATTGATTAATGCTAAAATGTGGTAACTTCTAAGGTTGCTACCCTTTAATTCCTTCATTTCTCTATCCACTGTCCAGCTGGTACTTCTAAGGTGAACTATTCAAAGAATATTCTCAGGAAGACATATTGAATCAAGAATTCTGGCTATGCAAGCCTTCACCCTCCTACCCAATTGAAAAATACTGGCAAGGCCATCTGTTCAGTCAAGCATTTGCCTGATGGCTGTGGGAGGATCGACAACTGTACCATCATGGATTCAGGCCCTAGAGAGTAAATATTGAAACATGTGTTTGTTTCTGTACATGTGCCTCAGGGCATATTTTAAGGATCATGGCCACAATTACAGTTCTGGTACTAATGCAGCACCTGAACTTCACTTAAAGGAAAGCCATGGCCATTTGTTGATTATATGCCCTCCCTGCCATCCCCTTAACCTGATTTGGCTCCCTTCTTCTTACTCTCCCAGACATGCTATCTCTCCTAAATGGATCCACTGTGTATTTTCATGGGTTCTTGAAGGAGATGCCTAAATTTTTATTTTTTTTTCTGCTCAATATGATGTACCACTTCAGAAGCCAATACAAGCAAATACTATACAACAGGTGTACTGGGATTATCCAAAACAAACAGGAAATTATTTCATCAAAATTAGACTGAAGAATAAATAATGAGATTACCTAGGAGAAACAGGTTTTAGCAAGGCATTCAAAAGTACATATGAAAAAAAAAAAAACAAAAAACAAAAGTACATATGATGGCATATATGGGACAATGGTGAGAATATAGAAATGAGGTGGGGTTAGAAAGATGTGGCTTTAAAAAAAAAAAAGAAAGATGTGGCTTTTAGGAAGAGAAATGGTATCACATGATGATTTAGGTGGGCTTAAAACCAATAATAGCCTTTCCCAAACTTTCTCAAATAAAAACACAGTGAATTTTAAAAAGAGTGTGCTATATAAGCTCAGATTTAAGATAAGTCTAATCACTACTTAAATGTAAGTTGGCCAAATAATGAGAGTTCCTTGTATTTATAAGTTCTGGGGAGACTGAGAAGTGAACTTCAGAGGAAATGATGCCAGGAGCAGGAGCAGGTGCAGGGGCCAGGGGTTTGGTCCCCTGACCGGCCTTGCCAGCTCCGCCCCCAAGGCATGCTGAGATGGCAATTGAGACTGGGTATGGTGGCGAATACTTGTAATCCCAGGTCTTGGAAGGCTGTAAACAACTATGAGTCTGATCTAGTAGTGAGACCCTGTGAATGAACACCCTGTAGACTCCTCCCTAAAATACAAAAAAAAAAAAAAAAAAGGACATGATGTATGTAGCATTTTAGAGAAACACTTTGAGGTATTTGTCCAGGTTATAGATACAAGGTTTGCACAAAGCCTATAACAAGTATGAAGGAAAAAGGTGACATGAAAGTCATGCTGGGTTGCACAGAACAAGTGGAGATTCAAAGAGTGAGATGAACTGTCAGATTCCTGAGGACCACACTAATGATAGTGATGACGATCACTCATTAAGGCTCAGTTAGGTGCTGGACTCTATTTTAGGTACAACACATTTATTATAATATGTTATTTTAATATCATACA
The DNA here is from genome assembly GCA_004027025.1 of Myocastor coypus. Lineage (NCBI taxonomy): Eukaryota > Metazoa > Chordata > Mammalia > Rodentia > Myocastoridae > Myocastor > Myocastor coypus. Next base: position 6,201 of record PVJA010000953.1, read on the forward strand.
AGCCTGGAGAAGAGAGTTTTAGATTATATTTTAAATGAAACAATAAGCCAGGCGTGGTGGTGCACACCTGTAATCCCAGCACTCAGGAGGCTGAGGCAGGAGAATTGGTGTGAGTTTGAGACCAGCCTGGGCTACAAAAGTGAGCTCAAGGCCAGCCTGAACTGTATAGCAAGACCCTGTCTCAAAAAGACAAAAAATAAATAAATAAATAATGAAACAATAAGGAGGTAAGAGGACCAGTGAAAGGCACATAGCTGACAGGTGATCCATCTGTCTGATCAGTCTTATTCTTCAGCTCAGACTCTTTGCTGTTTCTATAATTTGAATAACAAATGCATAGTTTAGTTTCATGATGCCAGGGAGATACAGAGAAACCTTGATAGGTTTTACTTTTCAATAATTATTTTTAATGTGCATAGTACAGGGTCTACAGGGTCTCACTATACAGATCAGACCCACAGTGATCCTCCTATCTCATCCCTGCGCTGGGATTACAGATGTATGCCACCATGTCCAGGGGCCAGCACAGAACACTAAGGATTGATCCCCAGTCCCTGTGCCTAAGCAGGCGCTTTAGTGTGCTGAGCTATCTGGCCAGCTCAAAATTTTAATTTTATGAGAGCAATATATATATTGTTTACAGAGGCAAAACAAAACTTTTAAGTTTAGCAGTTTTCTGTCTAACTTTTATTCCTCATCTCTATCCTGTTCCTTATGGTCACTTAGGTACATTTTTCTTAGTTTTATTTTTTGTTCTCTTCCATTTATCAATTTTCAAAAATGATTTGCTTGGATTTCTAATAAGTGGAAATATGATTTTAAAATACTATCTTTTGATATTTTATTTTTGTAAATGAATGTTTGTCTTCTGTCCACATCTTTTTCTTTTCTGTACTAGAGTTTCTCAAGAAGATATATAATTTTTTGACAAATTAACATTCAGTGTTTATATTATTATGTTGCTATAAATACTGTTTGTTGACTACTTGGTAATATATACTGATTATTTTTCCTTGTGCAGTGCTTTACTTTTTTGGGGATAAGAAATTACCTCAGTTTTTAATGGCTTTGTTTTAATTACACCTGTTGTTAATTTTCTAAATAGTCCATAGATTTAAAAATACCTCCACAGGGGCCCAGAGGATTGCTCAGTGGTCTAAAGCCCCTGCTTCGGAAAGCCTGAGTGGCTTCAGGGACTGCGGTTCAATCCCCAGCACCACATGCTGCGCCAGCCCTACCCTTGGGGCAGGCTGAGCCGGCCATAAAATGAGTGAATAAACAAATAAAGGTTCTGAAACAAGAAAATAAATAAATAAATAAATAAATAAATAAAATTAAAAATTCTTTAAAAAAATAAAAAAAAATAAAAATACCTCCACATACTATTTGGCTATGGTTCAGTGCAACAGACCTATCAGTTCCCTACTCTTCCTCTTCCTTTTCCCCGTTCTTCTCCTTTCTCTTGACTTGGCTTGATAATTCCTCACTGTTGTCTCTTGTCCCAACCTGGACCACTTTCTCTATTTTTTAAAAGAATTTTTTATTTTATTTATTTATTTTTTTCTTGTTTCAGAACCTTTGTTTGTTTATTCACTCATCTTTATGGCTGACTTAGCCTGTGCTGAGGCCAGGGCTGGCGCAGCATGCGGTGCTGGGGATCGAACCACGGTCCCTGAAGTCGCCCAAGCTTTCCCAAGCAGGCGCTTTAGACCACTGAGCCATTCCACCGGGCCCCACTTTCTCTATTATTATCTGGTACTGCCTTCCTGGGCTGGAGTTTCCATTTCCTGAATTTTGCATCACTCTTTTTCTTCAGCTACTGTTTTGTCTTTAGTGTAGTACAAGTACTAATAGACTCCTGAGAAAGAATACATGAAAGGCCCAGTTTTGAGTCCATGAATGCCTAAAAGTCTTTATGCTCACAAGTGATTGATAATAAGAGTATGCATAGAATTGAAGGCTAAATTTCTAGACTTTTGAGTGTATTTCTCCAGTATCTTCCAGCTTCCAGTACTGCTGCTGAAAACACCCACAATTACTTTTAATCCTTTGTGACTTGCTTTAATTTTGAGAATTTTCTATGTGCTAGGCTGTTTTTAGAAATCTTGAGAAGTCAGGGATGCAGCTCAGTGACACAAGAACAAGGCTCTAAGTTCAATTCCCAGTATATATATATATATATATATATATATATATATATATATACATATTTACTTCTGGATCAACAACTTCTCTTTCTAACCTGTAGATATGTTATGAGCTTTTTGTTCTTAGTATGTATTTTCCATGCATTTTCATTGTTTTATGCCTTATTTCTGTTCCCTTTAGTCTGATATTTTATGTTGAAAAATTTCTTCAGATGTACAGTAGTTTTTGCCTGCTCCTTTATTTACATATTTATTTTTATTTTTAAAAATTTTATTACTTTCAGAGGCTGGGGAGATAGCTCTGCTGCAGAAATGCCTGCCTGGCAAGTGAAAGGTCATGAGTTTGGATCCTAGTAACACACAAAAAAAATTATTACTTTCAATAAGAAATAACAATGAGACAGTTTCAAAGCATGTTAGTAATACAGCCATAATAATTAATACAACCCATATTGTTGTCTCCACAGTAGTTGTTCAGAGTAAAAAATGCAGACATGATAACTTCTTAAAACACTATTGGTACAAAGATTTCTTCTCATTGAACTAAGAGAAAGTAATTGTAGGTATAGCCCAATAGTCCATAATACTAATGGGTTGTCATCAGAATTGGCAATCTCAGAAGCTGTTGACTTGAGCCTTTTATAGCTCAGCATACTAATCTGGCTTTACTTTTTATGCCTGGTAGTTAAACTTTTCTGCCAGATGGTTAAGAACGAGTTAAAGCAAGACTTATATAACAAAACATGTAATTTTTGTATCGGACAAGGTCAGTCAAATCCCCTCAGGATTTACCTTGAAATCACGTACAGCATTTTGTAGAACTTTTGTGTCAGCCATCTGAATGAATCATGGCCATTGCTTGGCTAGTTTGCTGTCTGTGAAAGCCTGAGAGAATGTTTTCTCTCTAGGTGACTCCTTAGGCACACTATATAGCATTGATCCCTTTCCTCTATGGGCCCGTAATCTCCTTGAACAAAAAATTTGGGACAACACTGAGTTATAGGATGTTATAGTATTGGTTCCCTTATGTCCTGAGTCCTCACTGACCTTGAAGGGCTAAGTATAAAATATTGGCTGTTCTTGTAGCCCTTATTTTTCCTCTAATTTTTTGGTCTGCAAACTTACGTTGTTAGCCCTCCAGAAGAGAAGCTTAGTGATACTATTACTCTATAACATAGGTACTTAAGCTTAACAATGAAAACTACAGTACTCTGAAAAAAGAGATTATGGAGGAGTTGAGAAGATGGAAAGATATTCCCTGCTCCTGGATAGAAAGAATCAACATTGTGAAGATGGCCATACTCAGAAAATTGTGATACACCTTCAATGTGATCCCTATCAAAACACCATCAACATACCTCACAGACCTGGAGAAGTCATTCCTAAAATTTATTTGGAACCAGAAAAAAGCTAGAATAGCAAAGACAATCTTGGGTAATAAAGATAAGGCAAGAGGCATTACAATTCCTGGTCTAAAACTATACTACAAAGGTACAGTGATAAAATCAGCTGGTATTGAAAAAAAAAAACAAACATGAGGGTCAGTGGAATAGATTAGGGATGCAGAAGCAAATACAAACACACTCAGCCACCTTCAACAGAAGGGCCAAGCATGTTTACTGGAAGAAAGATAGCCTCTTTAACAAATAGTGCTGGGAAAACTGGCTCTCTACATGCTGAAAACTAAAGCTTGACCTAGGTCAAGCACCATGCACTAAACTAAAATAAAAATGGATTAAAGATCTAAATATTAAAACAAAGTCACTAAATCTCTTGGAAGAGAAAGTGGGATGAAATCTTGAAGAAATTGGGGTAGGCAAACAGTTAATGGACAAAAATCAATATTTATTTATTTTTAAAAGAATTCTTTCCCAGCACTTGGGAGGCTGAGGCAGGAGGATCAGTGTGTGAGTTCAAGACCAGCCTGGGCTACCAAAGTGAGCTCAAGGCCAGCCTGAACTGCATAGAGAGACCCTGTCTCAGATTTTTTTTTTTTTTTTTTTTTTTTTTTTTTTTTTTTTTTTTTTTTTTTTTTTTTTTTTTTTTTTTTTTTTTTTTTTTTTTGTGGATGGCTCAACCAGCCCTGGAGGCTAGGCTGATGCTAGGGGTGGGGCTGGCACCGCATCTAGTGCCCAACATTCCTGTGTTTGTCTAAGCTTTCCTAAGCAGGCACCTTAGGCTTCTCAGCTATTTCACAGGTGCTTCACCTACTCCTTTATATTTAACAATTTGAAACTATGAAACTCTATGCTCTTTATGCAGGGACATTTTAGAACGGCAGAACAATAAGAGCATTTTCATTGAGTACATCTAAATATTTTAACTGGTTAATTATGTTTCCTCGGTAGTCATTCATATTCTCAAAGGAAAATTCTTTCATTTATCATTTGGAGACAGCACCCTGGGCTTTGTATGAGAAAGAAAGAGCTTATAGCAAGAAGCAGAACATAAGGAAACAGTTACAGACTGTGTTCCCTGTAAGCAGATGCTAAGATCATTTGGGATTCAAGAGCTCAAAAAATTAGATGCTCCAAAAAGAAAAGGTCCCGTCAAACAAGAAGCAAGGAAATTAATCCATATTTTACAGAAGAAGTACCTATGGCTAGTAACTACATCAAGATATGCTCAATATCTCTAGTCACTAGAAAAATACAAGTAAAAACAACCGAAAGAGTGTCCATCACCAAGAAATCAAAGAATAACAAATACTGCTGAGGCTTCAAAGGAAAATATATCCTTCTACATTGTCAATGGGAGTATAAACTAGTATAACCACTGTGGAAATCAGTATGGAGATTCTTCAAAAAACTAAAAGTAGGATTGAATTTTACACAGCTATTATCACACTAGATACTTTCTGAATGACATCACATTATAGTTATACATTCATACCTTTGTTTATAGGAGCACTACTAATAATACTTTAACTTAGAAGCAGCCTTATGTCCATCAACAGATGAATTGACAAAGGAGTACTACTCTGCCATACATAAAGATAAACTTGTGTGAAAATGGATGCACCTTGAGTCCATACTATTAAGCAACATGAGTCAGGTTAAAGCTGAAATATATGATTTATCTTATGTGAGAAACTTAGAATGTAAATAAACAGCAAAGTAAAAGACAGATAACCAGGAACAGAGAAATAGAGCTTTCTCAAATTAGAAGGAGATGAAGAGGTGGAAGGCAGAGGAAGGAAGGGGAGCAAAAGGAGATGGAGAAAGAAATTAAGATATGTGATGCACAATGGACCACCTCCACACAAGGAATGTAAGCATTACTGCAAATGTGTACTAAAATTATTAGATATTATATAGAAATACTTGTGACAGCACAGGGTGGAAACACAGAATTGAGTAAAGGGAAAAGTCAAACCATGATGCAAGCTAACCCAGCAGGAGACTTTAGATGAGCAATACTACAGAAGTATCCTCTATGCAGCAGAAATGCCTGGAATTTTATTCCCTTATTACCTGGCCTTACTTGGACATGAGTTGTCCTGGAAAGGCAGTGACTCTGGGGATGGAGATGTCATTCTTCACAGCTGGGTAACAAGCCTCTCAAGAGGTAGGCTCTAGGTAACCATGTCTATCATAGGCAAAAGCTTTGTAAAGCTTACCTTTATTAAGATATAATTCACATATTATACAATTCATTCATGTAAGGATATTATTCCATTTTAGAACATCTTTGTTATCCTCAAAAGAAACCCTGTCTCCCATGCATGCTTCAGCAGAATATATATTAGGTAATCCCATTTAGCTTAGTACTCTTAAGTCCCTTATTATCCCAATCCTAAGCAACTACTGATGTACTTACACTAAACTAATGGCATCAAACAATATGTAGTCCATTGTCATTGAATTCTTTTATTTAGAATAATGTTTTCAGGGTTTTCCAGTGTTGTAGGATATGCCTATTCTATATTTGTTTTACAAAATTAAATTGCATGGATGCTTTTTTTGAATTTGTCTATTGATAGAATTTGGGTGACTTCTGTATTTTGGCTATTGTACAAGTTATCCTGTGGATATGACTACAGTACTCTTGGATATAAACCCATGAGACAAAATTCTGAGTTGTATGGTGGCTCTGTTTAATTATTTGATGATTTTCCAGACAGCTTTTCAAAGAAGCATTCATATTTGCAATGCCACCACCAGTTGTTGCAGAATATTTTGCATTCTAGCCAAGCTTAGTAGGACTGAGCTACACCCCTAACCCTTAATTTACATTTTCTTGATAGATAATAATGTGGATCATTTTTGGTGTGCTTATTAACTATATGTATAACTCCTTGAAGAACTATCTACTCAGGTCATTTTCCAATTTTAAAATAGAATTATTTATCCTTTTATTATTAAATTCTAATAGTCATTATCGACTAATACACAAATATGTTATCTTAAATAATTTTCAAATATGTTATCATACATATAGCTTGTATATATTTCATTATATTCTGAGGTTTGTTTTTTTTTACTTCTGTCCATTAGAGCATAAAACTTAAAGGAATTTATTTTCAGCTTATCTGTTTTTTATTTTGTTATTTGTGATTCTGGTGTCTTTTTTTTGAAACTATTCATTTTTTCAAGGTTATGAAAATTTACACCTTAGATTTTCTCTAACAGATCTATAATGTTGGCTCTTATTTCAAGAATTCAAAAGAATGCTCTATGATAAAACATTCTTTCCAAAAAAGATAGAATTTGAGCATACTTTTATGTAACATAGAATTTTATTTATCCTTTAGTTTTCTTTTAACTGGGTCATAGTGAAATGTCTATATGTGAATATTTCCATGCATATAATTATTTTTTAAAATTATTTCTTTAGGGGCCAGGGATATAGCTCCAGGCAGGTGAAACAACACCTGCCTGGAAAGCACAAGATCCTGAGTTTGATTCCCACTACAAGAAAAAAAATTATTTCTTTGATCTATTTTGTATTAACATTTGTATATTGTATGAGGCAGTGGTCCAAGGGAGGAAATCCTGTTGTCTTAACCACAAGAAAATAGCTATTAAAGATAGTATTTTGTATTATGCATTATATTAAGCATTATTAGATAAGAGGCCTACTTCTTTCTAGTTAATGTTTTCTAATTCTTATTCACTGGAATGTTTACTTTAAAATTTTTAATTTATTTACTTATTGCTAGTGTTATTTTACTGAACAGGAATTTGAAATATGCAGAATATTTGAAATATGCCACTTAGGAATTTTTGTGTGGTTGATTTATTGTCCATTACGCAGTCCATCTTGGATAGAGTTAAATATTTATGAATTCAGAACAGATAGGTTGATGTACTGATTATTTTTCTCTTGTTGCTAAGACAAAATACCCAATGCCCAAAATTAATGGAGAAAAGGTTTATTTAGCTCACAGTTCATATAGGTTTCATTCTGTAATCAGCTGGTTCCAAAGCAGGATGTGTGACAACTGTTCAAGATGTCAAAAGACATAAAAATCAACAAGAGCCAAAAAAAAAGAAAAAAAAGAAAAAAAAAAAAGAAAAAGAAAAAGGGGGGGAGAGTGGAAACAAGACTCTTTTCCTCTGAAACATATTGTACTCAGGCTACTTACCCTACGGTGGGTGTAGCACTCATGCCACCTTTGTGCTCTCCTCTTGCACAGGCTCAGGATTGTTTATGAAGTGAGGACCCTGGTGCCCCGCTGAGTCATTTAGTTAAACTTCTAAATTTCTCAAGTTGACACAATGGGCCAACCATTACCACATCCTGGACTATAAACAGCCATTGTAGGGCATGTCTTCTACATTCCAAGATGTAGAACTGCCGAGTTACTTAGTCAAGCATCTAAATTCCTTAAGTGACATAATGTATTAACAATTGAAATCCACCACCTGTCAACTTGCCAACAGAACACATTTCCTTAAAGTGGTCTTCAGATACAAAGACATAGTTATTATCATCAGTTCAGTTCACATCTTGAACATTATAACATAGGTTTAGTAATCTATAAGAACCAGTATTAAGTCTGTAAACATTATATTATGTTAGAAACATAACATTTCACTCCTGGCCACCCAAAGCCCCATGCACATCCCTTTATGCAAAATGCATTTAGTCCATCTCTAAGCATGGTCAAAATCTGAACAGTTCAGGCACTGGTGAAAAGTCCAAGTCCCAAGTCTCCTCTGAGATTTAAGAGAAGCTCTTCAGCAAGTGCCTGTGTAAATGAAAAGTTAAACATTTCCAGTCTTCAATGGCATAAGATAAATATTTCTATTCCAAAAGTTTCAAACAAGAAACACAAAGAAATGGGGTTAAAGGAAGTCTAAAATCCAGCAGGGCAAACATTAAGTCCTGTAGTTCCATATGTAGCACCTGAGGCAATCTGTGGCAAGATGTGAACTCCAAAGGGCTTGGGTGGCTCTGACCTTATGGTACTTCTGGTGGTTGAGGCTCCCATGGCTTTTCTCTTGGGATGCCTTTGTTTCCTTTCTGTAGGTTTCCTTATATGCTTCATATGTCTGGCTACTCTAAACTTCTGAGGTCTCTATTGCACTTTTGGCTTCACCTTCACAGTTTCACACATTGTCCTCTCAGGGGTGCACTGCCTAGATTCTCAGATCTTCTGAAATTGGAGCGGAAACCTATTACACCCACAACTCTTACATTCTGCATGTGCCTAAAATCTGCACTATGTGGATATTACTAAAGTCTGCTACAGGCTGTAGCAGAAGCCAAGCTTTTCTTTCTCTTGAATGTAGAATTTGAATGCCTGGATCACTCATCACTCTGAATCTAATAATGATGAACAAATTCTCTATGCTTCTGCCACTATGGAACATGGTGTTCTTCTCAAAGCAAAGGTTTCTTCTCAAAGCAAAGTGTTTCACTTTTGCAGTTTTGAGACTTCAAAGGATAGAGACTTGTTCCTTTGCATGATGTCCTCTGACCATCTTTTATGCTCTCCTGTTTCTTTGCAGCAGTCAAGATCTCCTCTGCTCTTTCTTTGCAGCCCATAGCTGTATTTGAGCTTTTCTTTTGGCCAAACTCACATTTTAGATCATTCTGTTTGGCTTTCTGTTCTTGAATCTCAGCATAAATCTAGCTAAAATCCCCCAACAGCAGTCATCTCATCCCCTCAAGATTTGACTGCTTTGTCTTGGACTTCCTTCAGCCAGATTAATTAGGTCATTATCCTTAATCTCAGACTCAGGCAAAGCCTCTGGAAATCAACAAAATGCAGAAAACTTCCTGCTAAGACATAACACACATCATCTAGAGTCCACAAACCAATGTAATCTGCCTTCCTAGGAAGATACCTCCCAGGTCTGATTTTTTCTGATATTCTGAGCTCTGACCAAAATCTGCCATGAAGAACAGTGTTAGGTATTCCAACTCCAGTCTTTCAGGTGACATCTCTGAACCTTACTAAACTCTCCTCACAAGCAATTCACAAAGGCCAGCCCATGAACAACTTAGGTATAGTCACAGAAGCAACCTTACTCCTGGTGCCAAATTGTGTCTTAATCATTTTTCTCTCTGTTGAGGAAAAATACCCAACACTCAAATTTAGGGAAGGAAAGGTGTATCTATTTAATCAATTTTGGAGGTCATAGTCCATAATTAGCTGGCTCGAAGGCAAGGTAGTATGGAGGATGGGCGACCCACTGGGGCAGCAGAAGATAGCAAAACAACAGCACAAAGTGGGGGAGGGAACAAGCCTCTTTTCTTCATTGTTCTTTATGTAGGATACCCACTCTATGGGGAGAATAGCACTCACACCATGTCTATATCTTCTTGCATAGGCTCCAGGTGTTTATAGAATGAGGACCCCAGTCTCCTGCTGAGTCAGTTAAATTTCTAAACTTCACAAATCAGCAGAAGGAATCAACAATTCCAACATCCTGGACTGTAAATAATTGCCCTAGGGCATGTACCATACACCCTAAGATATAGAGCTGCTAAATTACTTAGTTAAGCTTCTAAACTTCTCAAGTTGACACAATGTATCAACCGTTGCTTTGGGTACCTAGTATTTTCCAGACATTGAATTAGATACCAGAGATACAAAGAAATATAAAACACACCCTTTCTGTCATTAAGTTCTCATTCTGGTAGGAAAAACACAATAGTTTATATAGAGAAGTTTGAACTATTTATTTATTTATTTATTTATTGTATACCTACAATTTAAAACTTTTTTTTTTCAGCTCACATCAAGTCAATCCTGACATTTCAAGAAATTTATTGGATTCATAATTTGAATTTCTTTGCATTTTGTTCTTTTAATAGACCTCTATTCTTTTTTTTATTTTTTCTTTTTTAGACAGGGTCTCATTATGTAATTAAGCCTTCTTTGAACTCATTATGACCTCAATCAGGCTTTGAACTCACAGTGATACTCCTGCCTCAGTGCTGGGATTAAAGAATGAACCATCATTCCTGATGACTCAAATCTTTAATCTTAATAAAGAAAATGATTTGTGTGTTTGTGTGTGTGCATGTGTGTTTAGGATTCTGTGCTTCTTTTGATTTTTACCAAAAAAAGATGTTATTTTCTACGTACTTCCACTCCATGGTAAAAAAAAAAATCTGTTTTAGGCTCTTGAAAAGAAGCAGTTTTATATTTGTCCATAGTTCCTAGATAATAACTACACATTTACCTTGATGCCACATTTGTTAGATATTTAAACTCAAGATTCTTTACTGTGTTCTATGATTCCTAAATGTTTACACTTAGTTATTCTGTGAAACTGACTTACTTTGTTCATTTAAAGATAGTCAGAAATAATGGAACCTTTTTATTGATTTCTTTTCTATCTTAGAAAATGAAATCACTTAAAAGTGGAGCAAGGGCTAGCCAGATAGCTGAGTAGAATAAAGAGCCTGCTTAGGCATGTGCAGAAACTGGGGTTCAGAAATCCCTGGCATGCCAAGTCAGCCCTGTCCCTGGGGCACACTGAGACAGAGATTAAGACTGGGCATAGTGCTGTGTGCCTGTAACTTCAGTGTTTGGGAGGCTGGAAGCAGGGCAACTCCATGAGTCCAGTCTGTGTAGTGAGATCCTGTAGATTCTGTACTAAATACATTTTTTAAAAAAGAGTGCACCAAGTAGGGAAGAGAAACATATAATTCAAAGTCAAGAACTATAATTAAGAAATTACATTATGCTGAATGAAAGAATAATAATTTTTTAGAATATTATGAAGGTGCCTCTATAATTTAGTGAAATGGGAGAATAAGAAAAAGAATAAAGACCTTGATATAATGTTTATAAAGTATAGCATATACTTTTGGTTCTACAGATTTTGGTAAAGTAAGAAAGCTTAGGTTTTTCAAGTCTTTATCTTAAATAGATTTGGTCTGAGGGCATGGTACAAATTCACAGATGCCTTACCAACCTCCTTAAATCCGAGTATCCTTTGGTTATGTGAACTCTAGGTCTGACTGTATCCTGATTTCTAGTAGTTGTTGGAACTGGCCTTCTTGATGCCTCATGAAGTAGACTTCTTCCTTGATCCCTTATAGAGCAACTTTCTTTCTTATTTTCTTCCTTTCTGTTTTTTGGTTCAAAATTCCTATAATGCTATGAATTCTCATATTTAACTACAATTTCTTACTAAAAGACATGCTCTACCAGTAGTTATGACAGAAATAATTCATGTGGAACCTTTGGAGCTCCAACTATTGTTTCTTACCCCTGCATGACTTAAGAACATGGAATTAATGTTTCCTCAAAGTTTGAGGATTTTTAGGAATGTTAGTTTGTGTCGGGATGTCACTCTCAAAGCTGTATGCTGTCATGGGGGACAGTTTTTTCAGAGGTGGCTAAGCCTAGATTTGTGATTAGTTCTTGTTCCAATGCGGGGATTAAGAGTGTGAATGATACACCCATCCTAGCACAGGTAGCCTGCATACAATATAAGGGACAGAAAGAGGCTTATCCCGTCTCTCTTCCTTCTTGCTTTTGCTGTCTTCCACTTCCATGAGCTGTTTCCCCCTACATGTGTCACTCTGTCTTGGAGCCAGACTATTATGGACACAAACATCTAGAAACTAAGAGATAAATAAAGCTTTCCTCCCTTTAACTCTGGGGGGTGGTTCTTTTGTCTGAGCAATGAGAAAGTAACTGTGAATCTTTCTGATTACCTGACATGGATTATTGCAGATCACATTCACAACTGAAGTTTACATGATTGCACCAATTTACAGAGGCATTGGTGGCATAGTGCTTAGCATAGCTGCCTTCCAATTCATTATAGACTTCAGAATAATCTTTAAAGTTATCCTTTTTTAAAAAATTAAAACCATGACATTCAATTATATTCTTGTCTTTTGCCTATTTCTAAAAATATGGAGCCATAGAAAAGATATTCAAGGGAACATTGTTATAGTATATAGTAGTTGGTGCCTAATAACAGAGATTTAATAAAGTAAGAAAATTCAAGAAGTAGGTTTAAGAAAAAAAAAAAACCCAAGTGATCATAATCTAAATTCATCAATGTTTCCAGCTGATGTCTAGAAAGAAAATATTTCAAGTCTTTCCTCAGATATTTATTTGCAATCAAAATATTACATAAGCAATATTTTCTGTTTTTTATTTTACTATAATTTCACTGTTTATGCTGCACCATAATGAGAGAAGCACTGCATGTGAAATCATTAAAAGTTATTGTTGGCAGGAAGCAGACCATCCGGGATAAGTGATTAAAATGAGAATGAAGCAAGGGTCTGGTTGGGATAGGGTGTGGAGCTGCAGCTGCTCCCTCAGCGTGAGAACAGAGATCTGTTAGGCACAAGGTGGAACTCATGGTCTGCTTCCATCTTTGCAGAGCCTCAACTTCCTATGAATTCTCTGTGGACTCTGACTCAGTCCAGAAGGAATTGGCGCCATGTTTACTACCTGGAGAGATAAAAAACTAAAGACCAAACCCCCCATGGTGTCTTTGAACAAGTAAGCTTAGAAAGCCTCACAAGGGTAGACAGGTTGCTCATAACAAAGGAAAGTGGATAAGACTTCGGTAGTATGGTCCTAAGGGAATAGTTCTTATGAGTGACCAGCAAGAGCAAAATCTCTGTTAGACAAAAAGCTCATTGCAAGAATAGGAACTGATTAGAGACACTAAATTTTGTTTTTATACTGTTTAGAGGACTGCCTAGGACAAACAGGCACAGAGAAGAAGCAGTTTGCCAAGAGGCAATTTCCTGTCTTTGCATGTGACAATCTCCTCCTTCCCTCCTCTCCCAGCACATACAAAATACAGTGGCACCTAGACACAAACACTCCGGGAAAATTTTCCAAGAGTACTTTCTGGAACAGACATGCTAGGCTCATGGCAATCATTTAGGAACATAGAGCCATAGAATTAAAGAGCCAGAAGGGGACTTAGAGGTCATCCACTCAGCTGTGTATGCCCAACAATTTCTGAGTGAATCATAAGTTTTCATCAAGCTTGGCATCTGCCTGTGAATTTACATCATGTCACTTCAATGCTGATAAATGAGCACTCTGGCTAGAGCCAACATTTGTGTGGGATGCTTCATCCACAGGTGTTAGCTGGTTAATTTGATGAGAAATCAGTTTTTTTTCTGACTCACTGGATTGCAACACCAGCATATTCACCTGATTTGAGTTTATTTATCTGTCAGTGTTACAATGGTTGCTGAGTTTTTGCACTGTTCTCTTCACCACCTTGCTACCGAAACTTTCTGATGGGGCTAGCCAGCTGACACATTCTCTTCTCTGCCCAGTTCCTGCAATCTCTCTCCTTAAATCAGGGAAATAAGAGGAGCAGAAATTAACCCTTATGTCTGAAAGTGAGGGTCAGTTGTGCCCTTCACTAAGTTTAAAATTTCCCCTTTTCTTCTGTGACAAGATCTCTGCATTCTTTATCTTGTCCCTGAATAAGTTCATGGATAGGAATGCACTATTTCTTTTTTCAAAAAAAAATTTTAAAGAGGGTACAAAATAGCATTAAAGCAGAAAAACATTAAAAATGATACAGAATTTCATTTAACAAAGTAACATGAATTCTATAGTATCTGTTGTAATGCATAGTGTTGTCTTCCAACCAGTTGTTCATATTACAAGATATATTCTTGCAAAATTAGAAGAAGAAAGCAAAGAAGAAAGAAGTGTATAAGAAATTAAGAAGAGAAAAAGTACCAAGAATTGAAAAAAAGGAGACAAAATAAGTTAAACATTATCTCCTCTTTTCCATAGACCAGCAGAAATCCACAATAGGGTTGTTCAAACCATCCTGATTACATACATAGATGAATCTCTTTCCTGTAATCCCTCTCCTGTCCTTCTCCTCAACTCAGTAACTAACTCTTTCCTTTTGAGAAAGTTCATTCCTTTATCTGAGTATCTACAGTATCCTCCAGATTCCATTTTCTCTTTGAAGTTCTCATACTAAGGAGACAATATGATGTTTGCACGTGTAGGTCTAATGTGTTTCACTTAAGAGTATGGTCTCCAGTGGAATGCACTACTGCTAATTTCAGCCTATGTGACCTATTCCTGAGACTAGACTAGACACAAAAAAGAACTGCTGAAGTGTAGCTCCGAAGAGTAACTTCAACTTGAGTGAAGTTGCAGAAGTCTGCATCCTTAAACTAAAGAGCTGAGAGTGAGAGAGGACTTTCTCTTAGACCCACTAGGGGCTTGCCAGGTAGCTCACTGCATTAAAGTACATGATTCAGTGAACCACTCAGGCCCTGACGATCACAGTTAGATACCCAGCTCTACATGGAGCATAACTCTTGCCCTTAAGGTCACCTGAGCCATGAGCCATCAAAAAAAAAAAAAAAAAAACCTTCTCTTAGACCCACTTATCTAAAATCTATCTCCAAGAAGAATGCTGAGAGAAAAGGGAAATATCCTAAGACTGAGATAAATCAAAACAGGAGACAAATTTTACATTGGAGATAAGTACAATGTCTGCCCATCCCATTTATAAACCAACAAGTAGTCCAGTAATTATAGAGAAGATTGACATTTTTGATAATGAAACATCTACATTATGTTGTAAAAAAATATAAAATCCAAATCAGTGATTTTTTCTTTGTTTCACATTGAGATCATCTAGAGGGGGGAGGGCTGTATTAATCACTGGTCCATTGCTGCTGCAAGATATCTGGGCTGCACAAAGGAGAAAAGCATTGCTTGTGCTTGCCAATATCAGAGGCTTCAGCCCATGGTGAGCTGGCTCCAAGGCAGAAGCATCATGACAGCATGTTGCGCAGATGAAAGCTGCCTGTCTTGTGGCATGCAGGAAAAGGAAAGGGCAAGAAAAGAACGGAAGAGATAGGAAGGAGAGAAGGACAGGGTGTCCTCTTCTAGCATATTCCTCCAATATTCTTCCAATCAGGTCTTACCTCCTAACAGCACATTCAGCTATGAACTTATCAATAGATTAATTCATACATGGTTTTGTGTCTCATAATTTTTTTTTTTTTTTTTTTTTTTTTTTTTTTTTTTTTTTTTTTTTTTTTTTTTTTTTTTGTCTTTCTGAGACAGGGTCTCACTATGCAGTTCTGGCTGGCCTTGAGCTCACTTTTGTAGCCCAGACTGGTCTCACACTCGCACTGATCCTCCTGCCTCAGCCTCCCAAGTGCTGGAATTACAGGCATGTGCCACAATGCCCGGCTTCAGTGTCTCATAATTTAATGTCCTTTTAAAAGCCCCCCCCCACATCTATATGCCTTTTGGGGGTTATTTTTGATTCATAACAGGAGTTTTAAAAAATACTGCTATGTAAGTATGACTCTTAGAAATTCTGGTTCAATTGATCTGGATGCTGGCTGGGGATTGAAACCATTAAAATAAAAATATATAAATCTAATTCAATAATAATGGCTGAAAGCCACTGTCCTGAAAGGAAATGATCATGTGTAATGAATAACTTTCCGAGAGTAAGTTTGTTTTTCTGTTAACTCGGGAGAGGTACCATACAAGCATCTTGGAATTGCTTTAGGGTGCTTCTTCAGGGACACTACTTTGAAATTGGATGGTAGTTTCTTTTAGACAGGCTAGTGTGCACAGAAACCTCCTGGGGTCTGAGCTTAACATTCACTGTCTAGAAAAGAGAGAACATTATTGGACACTTTGTGTTTTGACAGGTCAAAAACAAAGGCGGCCCAACCCTTAGTTGTAGATCCATGGAGGGGGAGATGAGGGGGGAGAGTAAGAGAGAGAGAGAGAGAGAGAGAGAGAGAGTGAGTTCAGGGTTTTCAGGGTTGCCTGATGTCCTGGACTGTGTTTATTACTTTTCTCTTCGTTTTTGCTGCTCCATAAGCTTGCAGTTTTCTTCCTCCTCTTAGCAAGTTTCCAGCTCTAACATCAACTCTCCTCCCTGAAGTTTTCCCTGACTACCTCAGAGAAAATTAATCTGTCTTGCATTTCTAGAGTACTGCTTGCATGTTTCTGTTCCTGCACTTGTCACATTGTATTATAGTTGTTTATTTACATGTTTGTCTTCCCTGCCATTCTGTGAACTTCTGGAGATCAAAATCTTTAGTTCATCCTTATCTTTATGTAATAAATGAAGAGAGTGCATGACATATAATAGGTGCTGAACAAATGTTTATGAAGTTAATCAGAAATAATAGGTCCTTAGGCCAAAATCCTATTTAATTTACAATTGGAATGTAGGTACAAATAATGAATGGAAGAAAGGAAAAATCTTTAAAGTACTATGAAATTTGCTTAAATACAGTCTTCAATAAGAACATACATGCATAATGCAAAAATTGTCCAACAAATCCTAGAGGGTGGTTCAGTTGCCTGGAGCGTCATGTGTTCGGGATGGAACAGTGGCTGGAGATGGGGGTGGTAAGACTGATGGGGACTCATGAAAAGTGGTGCTTGGGAGGCATCAGGCTTTAAGGGGGATGGGGCCGTAGGAGTTTTCTAAGTATACAATGACAAAACCAGATTTTTCACTTAGAAAGGGATCAGTCTGGTGGCTTCTGGAGTTGGGGGGAGAGTAAAGAGGTAAGGCCAGGCACAGTTTAGAGAGGTAGAAATGTGTCTTTTACTTGTAGTTCCAATAATAGACACAAAAATGTTCAGGGGCTAGTGATGTATTTTAGTAATAAGATACATACTTAGGTTGGGAGAGGCCCTAGGCTCAAAATCCGGGGCCATCCCCCAAAAGAAAAAGTTCATTCTCGCTTTCAGTTGAATATGTACAGTTTAAGCCAAAATAGGAAACAGGAACCCTACTCTAGTGTTGATGAGAGTGTAGACTGCTACAACCATTGTGGAAAACAATATGGAACTTCCTCAAAAATCTAAAAACAGAGGTTCCACTGAACCTAGCTACTCTCCTTCTGGATATCTTCCCAGAAGAATTAAAAACATCACAACACAGCAATATATGTGCACCCATGTTTATAGCAGCACAATTTGTCATAGCTAAACCCTGGAAACAACCTATATGTCTATCAACCAAGGAATGGATAAAGAATGTGGTCTTTTTTTTTAAATGGAGGACTACTCAGCCATAGAAAAGGTAAACTTGAAACTTTTACAGATAAATGGATATAACTTGAGAAAATGCTTGAGGTAAAATAAATCAGACTTGTATGTGTAAACATTGTAGTGTCTCCCCCTGGCATGAAAAGCTGAAAAAGTAAATAAAGTTCAATATATAAAATGGATATTATAAAATGGAAAGGAACTGTTCAAAATGAAAGAGAAAATGGGGCAGGGGAAAGGAGAAAGGAAGGAGGAGAGAAGGAAAAAGAATGCAATATAGTTAAAATAGTTATACTACTAATTTCTCTTGCTCATTGAAAGGAAAGGTTTGTTCTAATATTGTTTGGAAATTTTTCATACCTTTGTCTTGTACTCTACATAACTGTTTTGAAGATAAAAATATGCTATGTATTAACCATTGTTACTTTTCTATTCTTTTGTTTTGAAATTCTGCTTTATTTTTGCTTTAAGAAAGCTGAGACAGGAGTATCAATGCAAATTCGAGACAACCTGGGCTACAAAAGTGAGCTTAAAGCCAGCCTGAACTGCATAGTGAGACCCTATCTCAAAAAGACAAAAAAGAAAGCAAACTTACCCCAAACATACACACATGTATACTTGAGTGTATAGTTTACAATCTGCAATATATCCCTAGTGGCTCTGCTGATAGCACACAACTCTGTCCCACTTTGCTGGGTTCTAGTGACTGTGGAGTGACCACAGGACTCGACGAGAACCAGTGCACAGGCTAAAGCCCACCAATCACCACTCTTTCTCTTCCTCCTCCCCCCATTTCAACCAAGAAGACTAGAAATTGAGACTAATGTTAGAGGTGGAAACTGAGGATCCGAGCTGTGGGGGTTTTCTAATTTGATTGACACCCCTGAGGCTTCTTGATTCCTAGGAGATCAGTATCCCTTTCATGAGCCTCACAATTCTCGTTACTTGAGTTATTTCAGATTTTTCTTCTCTACAACTAAATGTGCCTTATTACAAAAACCAAAAAATATTCTAAGACTGAGATCAAATTGTGTCAACTAAAACCATAATCACTGATATTTCCAAAGTATATGTAATTCCATATAAATTCTGTTCTTTTTAGAGCAGAGGATAAAATGTGTATCACAAAAAGGGGCAGAGTAAAAAAGGGAAACTAGAATCAAGGGATTAATCCATTAAAAGTTCATAGCTCAATTGACTTACTGGGAGTTGAAGCCTAATTAAATAAAAGGAGTCATTTGATGTGACTTTGAAAGGTATATTCTGCACCCTACCACTTCCTCTTGGGCTTTCACTCTCTTTCTGCTTCCTGCAGGCCATGAAGTGAGTGTCTTTCTCCAACCACACTATTGTGCCATGATGTTCTGCTACCCAAAGGCCTATAGCAACGGAGGTAGCTGACCAGGAACCTCTGAAGCTGTGGCCCAAAATGACCCTTGCTGCCTTTACATTGTTTACGTCTGCTATTGTGTTGCAGTGAAGCAAAGTTGGTTACCACATGTGTAGACTTTATATATTGAATTTCTCAAATATTTTTTATAAAATGATTGAGTACATATGCGTGAATATATGTATATGTCAAATACAACAGAAGACTGGAAAAGAAACTAAGGAGAGGATATGAAAGTGAAGCATTACACAGCAAACAATTTAAAATATACTGCACGGTACTTATTCCATGAACACTGAATTTTAAAAAAGAATTCTAAATAGATGTCTATGTTTTCCATTTTTAGCTATTTTAAGTGTTAGAAATAACTAACTAAAAAGCCTCATCTATACCTATATATTTTGAAATAAGGATAATTTTAGCAGCTTTCTGAATTGTAATTAAGTTTCTTTAGGTTAGTATTTAAATCATTTTTCATGCTCTGAAAATACTTGGTGAGGTGACTTAGAAGCATGACTCACTGTCCTCTTCCCTCTGACTCAGTTTTGCCACATGAGCAATATTTTCCATGAGCATCTCCATAGATCCTGGCTGATGGTTTAGCTTCTGTATATGTGAGGCTCGGGAAACTTTTTTTTAAAGGATTGATTTTTAAAATTTTTATAATTTATTTATATTATGGCTGGCTCAGCCTGCCCTGAGGGTGGGGCTGGCACAACATGTGGTACCAGAGATCAAACCGTGGTCCCTGCGGTTGCCTAAGCTTGCCTAAGCAGATGCTTTAGACTGCTGAGCCATCTCACCAGCCTAAGATTGATTCATCATTGATTGATCTGGTACAGGGTCTCACAGCACATCTTGGATTCATAGTGATCCTCCTGTCTCAGCTTCCCTGGCACTAGGATTACAGGCAAGCACTGCCATATTTGGTTTCAGTGGTCCATGCCGCATACAATACCTGGGATCGAACCAGGGTCCTTGCATTTGCTAGGCAGGCACTTAGACTACTGAGCTATTCCCTGTGAAACTACATTTCTAAACTAGGTTCTGCATGCAGTGTAAGATGTGAAAATGTGATTCTAAGCTGGGGAGGTATGATCTTCTGTGTGGATCAAGTGTTTGACTTTCACTGAGTAGAACTGCCTGCTCTGAAGTGTAGTCTGCTTTTCATCAGAAGGCAATGTCAGCTGAGCAAGGGGAATCTAGTCTTTCCTTGTCATTTTCTGTGTTGGAGAAAAGAATTCCAAGACAAAGACTGAGTGATCAGCCAATAAAATAGGCCAGCTGCCTCAATGACAGGAAGCAAAGCAAATAAGATAAGGTACACATTACATATGGGCAAGATCACATGGTCTAATGTTTAGGTACACAGGTACTGCAGGCTGCCTGTTTGGGCTTAAACTCTAGCTCACTGCTCATTTATTGAGTTTCTTGACCTCTTCAACTCCCAGCTTCCCCCCATGACTAGACACATGGTAATATTCATGCCTAGCTCAAATGATTGCTTTGGGAATTAAACATAAAGTTACACATAAAATGACTTATAGTCTATCATTTGTGTAACTAAGGTTTTATATTATTAATATAAAGCTTTTCAATCTAGAAAAGGGGCATTCAGTGAAGGTGGGCACAGGGCCAGTGTGGTGACATGCAGAATGCGATAGGGTGGGCATACACTACCTGTCACACTACCTGTCACACTACCTTGTTCTCTGCTTCTGACACAGGAAACCTGTGCTACGCTGGTTGCACAGCTGCACCAACATGCAACAAAATGGAGAGATATGGAGAGCTCCGCCAAAGGTAAAGAACAGCTGTTCCTTTCTTTTTGCTTCAGTTTTTTTTTTCCTTCTTGTGAAGACTCTTCTAGCTGCCAAGATTTAAAACATCTTCTCTTGACCCTGTACTACCCCACAATCCCCTCTTAAGTGAACCAAGAGATTTAAGTAACAGCTCCAGTGACAGAATCTCTGACTGTCTGGGTCCTGTGCTGGCTTCTCTTCATCCCTTCCCATCCCCATTCCAGTTTTGGTTTTTCTAAGCAGACTTCTCTGCATAGCAGCAGAGGGTGTGCCCACAGCTCTGCCCAATGACTGACGGACTTGCAGCAGCCCCCGCGGAGGAGGCCAGGCTGTGATTCAGACTTCAGAGCACATTTGGAGGGTATTGCTTCTCAGCTGCTGGTGACAGGATTAGATTTCACATTATGCTAGCGATGAGTTCTCCGTGGTCACTTTTCTGATGAGTAGGTTTTCTTTCCTTCCTAGCCCTCTTCCCAGCTACCTTGTATCTTTATCTTTCCCTTCCTTCTCATTCATCTCCTTACTGATCCTGGTGAATAGCTACATATTTCAGTATCTTTGAACTCTTTGCTCACATTTGATGGTCAATTAAAATGAATTGTGAATCCCTTGGGGAGAATTCTGTTTAATAACAAATGAGGCTACTCATTTTATAAGTCCAGAATCTGTACAGGGAAAAAGAAGGGCCTCAGCTGGCTGATGTGCCCCATAAACATTTCATTCAGCCTTTAAGTTTCCAGACTCAGGGCCCCCTCACTCTGATCCTACATATAAACTATTCTTCCTAGAGTCCAGAATCCTGAAGCTCTGGGACTCATCTAGAGTCTTTTATATTGAGCTGTGGCAAGCCTGAGTTATTTTCTGCACACATAGATTGCGGGTTTGCAATATGGTGATTTACAAAGCACACAGCCTATTGTTGATTGTGATGGAGGTATTTATAACTTAAGGATTAGATCAGAGCACAAAAAGTCAACAAAAGGGCCCAAGATATTGCTGGCCCCAGAGAGTGAACTGGCAAATGGAACCACTGTACCTCAACTGAATAGAAGAACTGTTTTAGGACTTTGGGAAATTTCATTTTGTACTTCATGTTTTTGTTTGGCTCTCTGAGTATTTTCTTTGCTCTTTTCTGTCTTGCTATTTGCCCAGAGCATGCTGATTTGTTTCCAGGAGACTGGGTTGCATCAAATGAGCTTCCTTATCACCCAACATTCCATTGGCTACAGCAACGACTGGAAAATGGCTGTTTTTCTTCTACCAAAGTCTACATTTCTCCTAAAGTTACCATTGTTTCCAGGCTCTGGTAACCACTACATCTCCTCTCTTGCCTCTGTAGGCCTAGGGGTGGCAATATCACTCCAGACTTAAGGAGCTTTCACCTTCCATTGTTGGCATCACCTTCTCCCACTCATACTTTTGTGTACAGTCCCTTAGTTGAGGCTTTCACTCCCTTTCTTTGAGTTTTCCATTTATTTTTGAATTTGTAATGTTAGCCCTGCTAGCTTCTCCTATTGTAAGATTTTGTTTAGTAATGAATTTCTGTGCTAAATAAAATTTAGAAAATCACTGACACAGAAGTACTGTGAGAACAAATGTCATCCTTTGAGAGTGAATCTTACCCAAAATAGCTGAGGCAATGTCTAAAAAGCAAAACAGTGAGCTGCATGCTCTTTACTGAACATTTAAAAACTTATATTAGAGAATACATTTATTTCAGTAATATATTTAGAAACCCAAAGACACATTTGCTTCCCCCATGTTAACCAGTTAGTTTCTCTGGCTATGTTAAATGCTTGACAGCACAGAAGCAAGCCAAGTCCAGCAAACTTTTCCTTAGTCCAGCTGGGTCTTGTTTATACTCACCATCCCTCACCCCACTAAAAAGCCTCATCTAATGAACCAGGTGCCCACATATTGTTTTTCTCTAATCAGAGAGGGCATTGACTCCGTAGTCCATAGCATTAAGTTCAACGTCATCATCCAAAAAACTAGAATTAAGTCCAAAACAAACAACCATTTTGGAAGAAGAAACCAGTTTTCTAAATCAATGAGAGGAAAATTTTTACAGGATACTTGAAAATATGTAATAGTGAGGGCTCTCACCCAAGCATGGCTATTACCAGCATAATAGTCAGCTTACCCATAATTGATACCTACAGTTTAAAGGAGGAGGTTTAATTTGAGCTCATGGTTTCAGGAGATTTAGTTCATGGTTGACTGGCTCCAAGACAGAAACATCATTGTGGAACACGGTGGTGAAGCAAAGATGCTTGGTTCATGATGGATGGGAAGCAGATCTGGAGAAAAGCATCAGAGAAGAGGTTAGAGACTATAACCAAGGTCTCACCTCTGACCCAACCAGACACATGAGAAAGTGGGCTTTACTGGACATTTCTTAATCCAGTCAGGTTGACACATCACAATTAATGGTCATAACCTTTTTTAAAAATTTTTATTTATGTTTTTTCTTGTTTCAGAACCTTTGTTTGTTTATTCACTTATTTTTATGGCCAGCTCAGCCCACCCTGAGGGCAGGGCTGGTGCAGCATGTGGTGCCGGGGTTCAAATGGCAGTCACTGAAGCCACCCAAGCTTTCCCAAGCAGGGCTTTAGACCACTGAGCCATCCCGCCGGGCCCACAACCTGTTTTCTTTAGAATTATAGAGATACTTTCTAACTAGAGGTAGCAATTATGTTCCATAATATGGGCCAGCTATGTTTGGTTTCTGTACTGGCTGAGTGGAACCATGTTTCTCAGAATGTGGGCTTCCACCCAGTGGTATCAACAGCACTTGGGAACATTACAGGTGCAAAACTTTTGTCTTTATTACAAGTTTTTTTTTTTTTTTTTCCATCAGAAATTCTAAAGTAATTTTTATTTCAGTAAATCATCTGGGTTGTTCTGAAGCATCCCAAAATTTGAGGACAACTGGTCTTCAGTACTACATTAAGCATTCTTAATTTGGACTGAGCGGAAAAATAAGCACTAATTCATAAGTGCTGTCTACTGTGAATATGAAGAGAGATGTTAGAAAGTATGCTATGTATCGGTGATCTCATTTCTAGATGGGTTACTAGATATGGTGCGAATGAGCTAAACAAAGAAATAGTTACCCCAAAGGTTTGAAGGACAATTGGTTAGAGTAAATAACAAAAATGATTAGAATGGTGCCTGTGGACTGCTGCAGAACTGCATGACTCCTCATTCTCAGTGCTTTGGAGGAGACTCTAGGAAATATAAGTTTAACTGTAAATTTGGCAAAATGTGATGCTAATAGACACAATGTTTATAGCAATACATACAAAGTAACTCACAAGTGTCTCAAACTCCTTTTCTCTTGGTTCATAAGAAGAATTATGTGTTTGTTAGATAAGCTGGTGGATGTGTTTGAAGAGTCCATTGGAGAGGTGGTGTGAAATGAAAGGGATCTAGAAAGGAGTGGTCAATGTTCAGGAGTAGAGCAGAGGGAAATGGAAGGATAAAATAATTGGTCCAAAGGGTAAGAGAAATGAGATATAAGAGTCACAGTGGGCTAGCTTAGGAAGGAGAGTTACTCTGTGTTTTGGAGACACAATTGATGCAGATACATAATATATATTTAGGAGATGGAGGAAAAACATCTAAGAACTTTTGCTATGCTATCTGGTAGCACGAAGTCATATGTGAGCTGGGTGTAGTGGTGCACTTCTTGTAATCCCAGCCCTTGGGAGGCTGAGGCAGGAGGATTGCTGTATGTTCAAGGCCAGCCTGGGCTACATAGTGAGTTTAAGGTCAGCCTTACCTACATAGCAAGACCCTGTGTCAAAAATTTAAAAAATCAAATCTGATACTCGAAATATTTTTATAAACTGTTAAGTTGCTTTCTCCTATCATTATTGTTACTAATTTGGTTGTTGAGCTGTACTTTTCCACTATTATTGTGATAAAACTGAGCTTTATTTTGGTTATCTGCATATATATTTGCTTTTTTGTTTATCTTCTGTATTCCTTGTAAAGTAGTGGTGCACACCTGTGATGTCAGCACTCAAAAGGCTGAGAGAGGAAGATCACCATGAGTTCAAGGTCAACCTAAGATACATAGTGAGTTTAATACAAGCCTGAAGTGTATAGTGCAACTACTCTCTCAAAAAACAAAAACAAAATAAATACAAATTTAAAAAAAAAAAAAAAAACAGTGACTTGGGCTGGGAAGATAGCTCAGTGGAGTAAGTGCTTGCCTGGCAAGCACAAGGTCCTGAGTTTGATTCCTAGTACCACCAAAAAACAAACAAAAAACAAAAAAACAAAAAAACCCCAATGATGTAAATTTTTTAAAAAAAATTTTTATTTTTACATATTTGGTACAAGGTTCTCACTACACAGTTCGAACTCATAGTAATTCTCCTATTTTCAGTCTCCACAGTGCTGGGATTATAGGTGTGCACCCCCATTCCCCGTCTCAGTGTCTGGCTTAGTGTACCTGGGGGTGAGGCCATGTAGTCTGTGGTGCTAGGGATCAAACCCTGGTCCCTGTGCTTGCCTAAGTAGGCATTTAGTCTGCTGAGCTATCTCACTGGCCCAAGAATGGCTGTTTTAGTGTATCATTTTTTGCTGCTGTTGTTGAACATTTTATTGTTGACGTAGATAGAGGTGATGTTATCAGCTTCTTTTTTCAAATGAAGACTTCGAACCTCAGTGAAGTTGTGTTCTATGGTGCATAGAACAAGCCAATGATAAATTTCAAACTTAAACTTGTGTTTCCTAACACTAAATTTGACTTATTCTAATATCTCAAGTAGTTAAAAATTAGTACAAAAGAAAAATAAATCATTTACCTGGACTATTGGTCTATTTTCTATCATTTTTATTAGAAATAACAGAAAATGGGGATTCTAGGATGGGGTTACAGTTGACAATGAACTTCTTGCAGCTACAGTCCCAGAGTGGCATGGGGCATTACATGGAAACCAGCAGGAAGCCATGCACAGAACTATCCTCTTTTTTTCTCTTTCTTCTACAGCTACCAGACGTCATCAAGGAGGCTCCACCCTATTGACTTTATCTAGTCACAGTCACCTCCTGAAGGCTCCACTTCTGAATGCTATATTTAGATTAAGTTTCTAACTTTTCAGTTCAATCTCATGGAACACTGTGGGGCATACTGACATTGTAGTGACTGGGAAGCAAACAGTTTTTCAGAATAGGATTTAGAACAATGACAGGTTGAAAGCAGAAGCCACCCAATCTATTTTACCATAGCTGCAGAAAATTTAGAGAAACTTTGGGTGAAATTAAGAGGGAAGTGAAGTAACATACATGTCTTTAGAGAGCCAATATAGGCAGAGCATAACAAGGAGCAAGCTTATCACAAGAATCAGAAACCTGCACCATGTGAACTGTATTTTAAACATTCTATTTATTTCTCCCTTTCTCTTCCTGTTTGATAGAGTTATGTTTAAAGTTACATTCTGCTTGTGCTGCACCCTAAAGAAGTAAGGAAAGGGATTTTGTTTCTACTTAGCTTAGAAGTTCTTCCTGTAGGTCCCCTAAGGATTTAGAAAGGCGGTGTTAGTAGATGGCAAATTCAAACAAGATAGAGGTGGGGCAACGTGGGTGATTGGCGTTTCCTACTCAGAGTCCTCTCCTTGAAGTAAATGCTGGGAGTACATAATGATCTTGATTTTTTGCTTCACTTCTAAAAGAAGAGTGTGGTGGCATAGGCTGGCTATGGTGGCTCAAACCTATAACTTCAGTACTCAGGAGGCTGAGGCAGGAGGAACATTGCAAGTGTGAGAGCTACAAAGTGAGTTTAAGCTCAGCCAGAAGTGCACAGAGAAACCCTGTCTCAAAAAAAAAAAAAAAAAAAAAAAAGGAGAGACTACCTTTGAAGAAAAAAAAAAGGGGAGACTATATTTTTGAAGACTGCCAAGGAAGGTCACATATATGAGAAGTGAAAGGGGCAGAAAAATTTGAAAGAATTGTTTCTAAGCATAGAATTAAGAAATGTATATTGAATAAAATATGTCTGTAATCCTAGCTACTCAGGATTTTGAGGCAGAAAGATTACAAAATCAGAGGTCAGCCTGGGCCTAGAGATACAGCACAGCAGTTAAGCACTTGCCTTGCATGTGTGAGGTCCTGAATTTGGTCCCTACTATCAAAATGTGTGTGTGTGTGTGTGTGTGTGTGTATGCATGCACACATGGAAAATAAAATCATTTAAGAGAGTATTTAGAATAGAATGAGGGGAGGGCTTTCAGGTTAGCTCAGTGGTTCAATCCTCAGACCCACCCTTACGGCAACCTGAGACAGCCAAAAAAAAAAAAAGTTCTTGATTATTTAGTATGAGATTTGTTTCTATTACTTTCAGATCTTTGCACTTCCCAAATACAAAGAACTATTTTTTTGTATAAAACTCTACAGAGTTGTCAGTAGACAGACAATACAGGATGATTCTTAAGTATAAATATAAACATTTCAAGATACCCTGCCATTTTTTCAAGCTGAGAAGAAGAAAGAAATATGGGATTTATTTGCTTATAAACTTTCTAATTTAAAAGCTGGGAAGATTTCCAACTTTGCTGATTAGGTCTTGAAGCCTGGGGGTACACAGTAGTTATAACAAACATCTGCCCCCCTAGAGACTAGAATTAAGAGCCATATTGCCCTAATTTTTCAAATGAGATGGGTGGGAGGTGAGTGAGACAGAGACAGAGGGAAAGAAGAGGAGAGATCTAAAGATAAAAATGATATTTTTTTTGGTAAAAGGGATCGAAAAATGTGATGAATATAATATAATATGGCTTTTCCTGACCCACAAAACAATTGAAAGAGCATCATTGACATGCAAGAGT
Organism: Myocastor coypus; assembly: GCA_004027025.1. Classification (NCBI taxonomy): domain Eukaryota; kingdom Metazoa; phylum Chordata; class Mammalia; order Rodentia; family Myocastoridae; genus Myocastor; species Myocastor coypus. Next base: position 33,836 of record PVJA010000953.1, read on the forward strand.
TCAAACCTGTATATACAGTTGAGGATACTAGACTATCTTTCAACATCATTAGCATAATTTGGTAGCATATATAAATTGCCATTGAAGTCTTATCTGGTGTTTTTCTATAATCATCTGCCTGACCTTGACAACGAAGTAAAGCTTGTAGGACTATAAATTTGTCTGTATTTAATTCTAGGGGAGTCGATTAGTACAGTGGTATATTTTATACTATAACATTTATATGCAAACTAACCAATTATCTATATTTTTCTTTGTTTCTTCTATAGCAAAGTGGTGAAATCAATTTCCTGTGTGTGTAATTCTAAGAAGGAGTATAGTACTAATGAGGGAAAAGAAAGGATTTATATAGCTGTCCTACAAAACACAATTCCACGGCTCTCAGGATGACCAAGTATGTTTTTATATGTAAGAATTATATTTCATCTTGCTTTTTAAAGAAGTCCTTCATGCATACTAGAGGAAGAACCACAATAAAAAAAAGATGGCTTGCTTTTCCCACTCTTCTCCCACCAGATGTTCTCCTGTTGCTGCTTCAGCAAAGTGAACAAGAGAAAGGCAGCCAATTAACTTCCCTGAGTAACCAAATATTTGAAACAACTGAATACACAAAAACCTTTCAGTGACCCTCATTTGTAGGCAAGGTAACCACAGAAAATCAATAAATAAATTGACCAAGCACTTGTAAGAAAACCATATTTGTCACAAGACTGTTATACAATGACAGTGAATCTGACTAGCTCATCGTCCCTGAGTTTCCTGCACCTGAATGGCTCCTTCCTAAATTCAGTTTCTGATTCCTTGTACAGCCCTGGAAAAGTCCTATCTAGGATGTTATGGACTCTTTCTCACCCTGGTGACTTAGCCATTCTTGGTAGCCAACTTCTTGTTTTATATCTTCTAATTACACCATTGACTGAGCTTCTCGCCAGTTTGTCCAGATCCTGTATTCTCTTCTGGAGTTTGTATATGAGTTTTACAGGGCTCTTATAACAGAGTACCACAGACTCTAACAACACCATGTACTTGTCTTGCACTTCTGGAGGCCAGAAGCTGAAATCAAGGTGTTACCAGAATTGGTTCTTTCTGAAGTATGTGAGAACCAGTCTGTTCCATGCCTCTCTCCCAGTTTCTGGTGGGTTCCTGGTAATTTATGACACTTCTTTAACTTGCAGAGTATGACTTCAGTCTCACTTGGTGCTCTGTATCCTTGTCTTTTATCTACACAGAGCATTCTTTTTTTTTTTTTTTTTTTTTTGATTGGAAAGTTTATTTTCAAATCATCCTTGCGATGAAAAGGAACCGCTGATTCAGATCGAAATCATAGCAATAGTTGCCAATTTCACTGGTGTGCATTATCGTAATCAAACCTTCAAAGCCAGGATACACTCTGCGAGGGCTGCAAAAGTTTCTTCAAGAGGAGCGTCCGCAGGAACTTAACTTACACATGCCGTGCCAACAGGAACTGTCCCATCGACCAGCACCATTGCAACCAGTGCCAATACTGCCGCCTCAAGAAGTGCGAGAGCATTCTTTTTTTAAGGACTCCAGTCATTTCATCAAGAGACCATCCTACTTCATTATAACCTCACATTAACTAATTAGCTAAACTTCAGGGACATTATTTCTAAATAAGGTTATATGTGAGATATCAAAAGTGAGAACCTGAAAAATAAAAAGGGAGGGCCACAATTCAACACATTGATGACTTCTAGTTCTTATTCTAGTTTGCAAATGCAGTCTTGCCCTGCTTGCTTTACCTTTAGTTGTCTATTCTACCAATCCTTTGATATATATCTTGGATTTGATTTAGACCTTACCTGATTTACATACTCCTGTTCTTTGTGTTTGCCTTTTTAGGGCACTAATGTCCTAGGTCTATATCTACTTTGAGGTTCATGTTTCATTTTGCCCACCTGTATGTGGTGGACAGGATAATGGCTCCTCTAAGATATCTAAGACCTATCCCCAGAACCTATGAATACATTAGGCTCCACAGCAAGGAGGAACTAAAGTCACAGATGGAATTGGGTTTGCTAACCAGATGATTAATTAAATAGGGAGATTATTCTAGGTTATTAAGTTGGGCTTAATGCATTACAGACTCTATCTATCTATCTATCTATCTATCTATCTATCTATCTATCATCTATCTATCTATTTGATACAGGGTCTACAGAGTCTCACTATGGAGATTGGACTCATATTCTCCTGTTTTCAGCCTCCCAAGTGCTGGGATTACATGCATGTGCCACCATGCCCAGTCTCAATCCCTATCTCCCCATGAGCAGGACTGTCATGGCATACTGGGGATCAAACCCCATCCATGTTCTTTCTGTTCCCATAGTCTTAGAGCTACACTAATTACTTTGGTAGTGTTATGTTTCCTATTCCTACATATTTATTCACTCATCTTAAGTACTAAAATACAAAACTTCATTGATTCCTCCACCAGTTGGAATTGGCATATATCATATACTGCATGGTGCAGTGTAGTTTGCATGGGTATTGGAATCAAATTGAATTGCAAACTCTGATTCTGCAACTCCCTAGATATATGACCTTAGATAAATCACAACCTTTCTGGGCTTTAGTCTGTCTTTCCATTACTACAAAATACAAATAGTAGCACATACTTCTTGTAAGGATCAATGATAATACAAATAAATATCCATAAAATAATGTATTGTACAAGCTAGTTGTTCAGTAAGTGGTAACTATTATTAAAGAGTTTTAAAACACTTAGCCCATTTCATTTTTCTACCACTAGCTATATTAAGCAAGGTTCATTTGGGATTTAGAATATAAACAAGGTTCTTAAAAGGAAGACTCAATGAATCTTTGTATCTTATAGTACTTAATGGTGAATGAGTGAATATCTAGGAACAGGAAAACATAAAATTATCAAAGATACACTCACTTATGAATATTATGTGTCAATCAAAAGTTACTGGATATGGTGATAAAGGTCTGTAATTTTAGATACTTATGAAGTTGAGGCAGGATGATCACAAATTCCAGGTCATCCTGCACAACTTGACAAAGTTGAGATACTCTCAAAATAAAATTTAAAAAGTGCTGGGGCAGGAAATTGAACACATGACTATAATCCCAGCATTTGGTAAGCTGAGGCAGGGGCATTGCCAAAAGTTCAAGGCCATCTTAAATTGTGGAGCCTCATAGAGAGTTCAAGATCAACCTGAACTACATAATGAGACTTTGGCTCAAAATACCAATTAAAAAATGGAAGTATAGATGTATAGCTCACTGGTAGAGTACTCTTGGGGTCAATACCCAACAACAATTGATCAGTCACCAATCAATCAATCAATCAATCAATCAATCAATAAACCAATGTAGTTTTGGGAGGAGATACCCTGAAACAGAAGGAGATAACACCCAGAAGACTGAGTTAGTTGTAAGGTATATGCCATGATAGAGTTTTGAAAGATATTTACTTTATTCAATAATACATAAATAACTTGAAAGAAGGTTGGGAGATCATATATATATGTTCTTTTTTTTTTCCCAAAGATTTCATGTCCTGGCACCTAGATGTCATAACAAAGCTGAAAGCTACAAAATTATTTTTAGAAAACTTGAAATTATAAAACACCTGAAAACTGGAAAATTGCTACTTGTTTAAGAAACTGTTTTAAATTTCTTCTATTTAAAAAAGAACCAAGGTGAGAGTGCAAATGTGCAAAAGTGACCTTGGACCACTCAGTAAAACTTGATAGAGTGGAGTGGAAATTTCCTGTGGGAGTTGAAAACAGTTTCTTCAAGAATCAATAGCTGTTGGGTCTCTTACTGTACTCAAGGAAACAAGGGCAAAACCCTCAAGATAGCTGTAGAGTTAAGAGTCGTATTTTTAAACCATATGAGTCAAAACCTGCAATATTTTTCAGGTTTTTGTCAATTAAATGGCAAAAACCTCAAAATATTTTGGCACTTGAAATGGATCTCTAATTTCTAAGAATGAATGAATATAAGTAAAATACTCCTATTAAGAAATAGGAGTAGGAGCTGGGGGGATAGCTCAGTAGAATAAGTGCTTGCCTGGCAAGCACAAAGGGCCTGGGTTCAATCCTTGGTTCCACAAAAAGAAAGAAAGGAAAGAAGAAAGAAAGGAAGAAAGAAAAAAAGAAAGAAAGAAAGAAAGAAAAAAGAAAGAAAGAAAGAAAGAAGAAAGAAAGAAAGAAAGAAAGAAAGAAAGAAAGAAAAGGGAAAGATGAGTGGGCCAGCCAAATAACACAGTGGATTAAAGTGCCTACAAGCAGACACAGGGGCCAGAGGTTTGATCCCCTGCCCTGCTATGCCAACTCCTGCCCCCAGGATACACTGAGACAGTAATTGAGACTGGGCAGGGTGTCATGGGCCTGTAATCCCAGCTCTCAGGAGGCTGTAAACAGGCGGATCACTATGAGTCTGATCTAGTAGTGAGACCCTGAACATCCTATAGACCGTTCCCCAAAAAAACACGGAAAAAAAAAAAGAAAAGAAAAAGAAACAGAGTAATTGTTATTAGTCAACTCCTATTGCTGCAAATTTCTTAAATCCTAAATTTAAGAAGAGAAATATGAGATTAGCTCCAGGGTCACATTTTATAGGACTAACAAACAAGTGGTGTGACAGCTGAAGGAACAGATGGGATCTAAAGGATAATTCCAGTTGCAGAATGTAAAAGAGGTGGCTAGAGGTGCAGCTAGCACGGTGAGTTTAAGGAAAAAACTCTCCAGAAGATGGGGAGCTTCAGACAGAAGCATAGTACCTAGAAGAGATATGCATTTCCCTCCTGAAGATGAGCCAGAAGCTAGGTGAGGCAGATTGAAGGTCAGAGTGCAGCACCAGAATACACATAGTACATAGGAACAAGTGGCACTTTGGAGGAATTAGAAGAGGTACTGGTTGTGTCTAAGGGAGAGAGGAATGAGGAAACAGAAGCAGGTAGCGCGAGGTCACTGGTCAGGAGAAAGGTAGGGGGAACACACCATGGAGCTTCTAAATCCAGCAGGCAGTTACTTCTGCTGATGAGCTTGTGAACATTTCCATAATGTCCGCCAGAACCTTCTGACTGTTATTCTATATTCCTGAAGTGGTCAGGGCTGGCCAGGTGGACAGCAGTGTGAGTCTTGGCAAGCAGCATCTTTGTGATTTGATATTACAAAAACAGAACGTCTTCAGGTGGTAGGTCCCAGAACACAATCTGGGGTTCTTCCAAACAAATATGTCCAGAAATATGATGGCAAGGCTCTGCACAGCAAGACTATTGGCACCTTCTGCTTCTTGTCTGACGAAGATGTTCCTGGCTTCTTCAGTCAGCGAGGAAATTAAACAATCACTTCAAACCAACACACCTGTTTAGTGATGAGAAAAGGAAACTTGTTTTAATTTAGGTAATTCTGTAATTTTTAGAAATCTATGAAATGGGAAAAAATGCAATATCAGATGTCCAGAGTCAATTGTGAATTTCCTAATTCATCTCAGTTATTGACTTATGTAATAATTTCTGGAAAATGGGCTTAGAAAATTATCCCAAGTCCCAAAGGGCATTTATAATTCTGAATGGAATATGTTATTGTGGCATCTTGCTATTTGGGTGGATGACCTCACTCCAAAGACTGATAAATGGGTAGTTACATGAACCAGGATTGTTTGTTCTATCATATCTTACATAAAATGCAGATGAACAACTGAAACATTATAGGTTAATGCTACAACCTAGCTATAATCACAAATCATATAATTTCATCTTTAACTCCTAAATTTCTCCCAAATCAGTCATTTTTCACACCACACTTCTGTGGTATTTTGTTAGTTCCAGGCCCATCACCTGGATTATGTATTGAAATGTATTAAATGACTTCCAGTCTTGCTCTCACTCACTGCTCTCATTTCTTTTCCATACATCAGTGACTACTATTTTTCTAAATATCTATACTGATGATTGCATTTCCCTGGTTTGAACATTTAATGGTATCTTACTTCTCTTAATATAAAGCCAATGTTCCTTAAAAGGATTTACAAAATGTTCATGATCTGCTTATCTTTTTTTCTTGCCAATTTGAATTCCTTCTTTTGGCCTCACTAGACAACTTTCAGTTCTCAGCAATGGCCTCTAATTTCTGCTCCTTCCCCTTTATGTTTTCCCTGCCTATAACTTTCTTTGTCATATCTTTCCTATTTCTCACCTTCGAATTTCATGATTGATTTTTAGTCATTTTTTCAGGTTTGGGAACAGACTACTTGTGGTTACCAGTATAACCATCTTTCCCTCTTCATCTGTAACACATGATAAAACTTCATTTCCTGGCCTCCATTACAGTTGTATGTGACCATGTGACTAAATCAAATGTGAGAAAGAAGAAACAATATACTACTTTCAAGCTTGGCCTGTAAAAAAAATCTGCCAGAAACCAAACCTTGCTTCACCTCTCCATCTATCATCTGACTGAAAAAGACTCAGAAGTCTCAAGTAAATTCAAAATCCTAAAAAGAAGGTATCTGAATGAATGTAAATTGAGTAGGAAATATGATTAATCATAAGTTCACTGAGTTATGAAAGAGTGGGGGTTTGTATGTTTTAGCAGCTGGCATTACTTACCTTCAGCAACACAAGGTCTTAGTTACAGAACTTTTCTAGGAAACTTTTGGCTGAGTGCTTTCATCCACTCTGTAGGCAGTTCAGTAAGAACAAGAACTATTATGTTATGTTCAGTTCTTATTACAGTGTCATATATAATACAGGAATATACATAAATTTTGTTTAATGTTAATGGCCTTTATATGGAAACTAAGAAAATTCAAAATAAACATATAGATTTACATTTGGAAGAGTATATTTAATTCCTTTTAGGATACAGTGACCTATGGAAAATTGGGAAATTATTACACCTAAACAAGCAAGCAATTTAAAAGACTAACATCAGCATCTCAGGGTAAGAAATCTGATACAAAGTGAAGCTTACCTTTCCTGTGGCACTCCAACTGGTATTTCCTTTGATTTGATTTATAGTAGAAAAACTGTATCTATCATCTAGAATGTCAAAAATCTCCTGAAAAATTGAAATAAGCTCTGCTTTTTCTTTAACTTTTACAGTTCCAGACATTTAAAACCAGTTCAAGTTATTAGAGTTAGAATATTTTGTTATAAGATGAGAATAATTGGTAGTTATTTACTACTACTCTTAGATCTAAAATGTGTGTGGAAAGTGATGGATCATGGGAGCACCATAATCATTACTACCTAAACCCACTGATGAATATGTAGTTGAATGTGCTGTTAGGTGATGACACTTCATTGTAGTATGTGATTCCCTGGAGGCATGACCTGGAAGCATGTACCTCCCACTTTGGCACCTCTCTTATCTCTGTGCTTCCAGGCTGTCATGACACAAGCAGCTTTTTTCCATCAAGGGAGGCCTTCCCCCCAAACTGTTTCTGTATTTGAGCCTGCCAATCATGGACTGAAACTTTTGAAATTGTGAACCAAAATAAGCCTCTTATTCTTTAAATAATAACTGTGTAGTATTGTATCTGAGAAATGAGAAAGTGGCTACGAGACTATGATAGATTTTGATAGCAAGAGTGGGCTTGTTGCTGTTGCTACCTGACCATGTGGTTTAAAAGCCTTTAGAACTCAGTTGGGGAGGAGTTTGGAAAAATTTGGAGATATGCCTTACAGAACTCTTAGAATGATGAAAACAAAACAAAACAAAACAAAACAAAAACCCAGCCTGATGGATGACATTGGTTAGAGCTCAATACCAGAATGCTGATGAAAATGTGCATAGTGAAAGCCAGGCTCAAGAAGTATCAGCTGAAATAAGAACTCTATTAGCAGAGACCATGTGTGATAGATTTGGGTAGAAAATTTTTCTACATTTTGTCCATGTCCCCAAAATTTTGGAGAGATTGAAATCAAGGGAAGCAGATTAAATAACTTGGCAGAGAAAATTTCAAAGCAGCTCAACATTCAGTTTGAAACATGCTTCATTCTTGCTGCTTTTAGCCATATCTACTGGAGATTCAGGGTCAAAGAATACAGTTGAATAACTTGAAAATTTTTGCTGGTGACCAAAATTAAAGGACATGTAAATTCTATAAAGTTGGGACGGAGGAGAGCTTGGTTGCTGAAAAGATTAGACTTAATAGAATCCAAGTACATTAGTACTCTGTATATGAACTTAATTTGTTTTACAATTTTAAGAGAAAATAAATTTTTGAGAAGATGGCTGTGGTTGCGCTTGTTACCCAATGTAGAGTTTGCTGAATGTTTTTGTTTGTGAACTGAATTGTTTTACAGACACAAGTACTTGTGAACCAAGATATTACTATACATCAGGGTGATAGAAAAGATATTCTTGAGGATATCTCAGGGATCAAGAAGATCTCACTCTAGTGGCTCAAGAATAAATGGGTAAAGGTAAAGTCCTTCAGAGACTTTCCTTTGAAGATATTTTAATGGAAAAGTGCTTCCTAGGGTATTGGCTTTTGGGAATTGCATTCACAATGCTCAGTCATCCAGTCACCCCAAAGTCTCCACAGCTATAATCTGAGAGGCCTTGGCTAGTGCTCTAGCTGGCAGCAGACCTTGGTGTCATCCTTGTAGAAATGTGAAGATGAGAACAATGAGTACAATTTATTGGAAATGCCGTTGTGAAGTACTTTAAAAAAGTCCAGGTGAGTTTTAAAAAATGTCTTTATAGGGAAAGGTACAGACTGTTGTAAGAACATGAATGAAACTAACAATGAAACTGAGGCATTATTCTCCCATAACACATTTTTAAAATTAACCTATGATTAAGACCATGATCATGGGCCCAGGGAGATAGCTCCGTGGCACAAGTGCCTGCCTGGCAAGTGCAAGGTTATGAGTGCAAACCTCGGTCTCACAAAAAAAAAAAAAAAGACCATGATCATTATAAACAGGCAGGTTACTATGTATCCGATCTAATGTGAGACTCTGAACACTCTGAAGACCTTTCCCTAAGACAAAAAAAAAAAAAAAAAAAAAAAAAAAAAAAAAAAAAAAAAAAAAAGGCCATGATCAGTCATAAGTCTCAGGCCCAGCCAAATCCATAACTCAAGTTGTGTAGGTGGACTTAGCGATCAGAGAATGTGAGTCACAGGCCAAAAATTGTCCTTGAAATTTTAAGAAAGTCGTTGCTGTTTCTACCTATTTATATGGCTTAGAGATACTGATTAATTCTTACTGTTTGGAGGGTTGAAATCTTGGAACCCCTTCATCAAATGCCAACTCAGTATTAGAAATTAAGCTGACCATTAAGCTGAAGTAGGGAATTTGAAGAAAAACTAATATTTGGAATAAGAGGTTAATATTTTGACCTTAATAGCTCATTGACCTGAGGAAAAATAATCACTCTGATATTCAGTTTTCTCAACTGCACAATGAATATATAAGCACTTTTCCTCTGTTCCTTCCAGAGCTGCTGTGAAACACAGATAACATATGTGAGATCTTTCGGTACACTGTTAAATGTTATGTGAATGTTAATTGTTAGGAAAATGGTAATGAGTTCGGTAATATATATGCCTAGTGTGGTTCCTACTATTGCTCAGAAATTACTAATTCCTCTTAACTACTTCCATATAGCCATCATAGCAAACTCATGAGCACTGTTATTCTATAGACATTCCTGGTTGGGTTTAGGGAGCAAACACAAACAAGGTTCAATTGCTGGAGTCACAGCAGTGCTATTAGCTAGCACATTTCTGGTAACCCCTGAATGTTTTGCCAACGTGAAGTATGCTTTCAGCTCACAGACTCCTGTCACTTTCTGTCAGAGACTGACAGAGTATTAGTGCAGTAAGAAATATCTAAGAGCCTTTTGCCTTCTTGACCTTGGAAAGAAAATAAAATTGTCAGAAAGACCAACATTCAAACATTTGATAAAGGTCTAACATTTATTTTTTTTAATGAATTTATGAACTAGTTCAGGTATATAAATATTTATAATAATTTAGTGTAAATATTCAGATCCCCATAACTTATTGTTTAAAAATGTCAATAACATAATAAAAGCCTTTTGGTACTCTTCCTATTGTGCATTCTAGGTAAGCAGTACCTTCAGTTTTATTGACTGTCATATAATGGATTTCATCATATTTTGCTAGGAAGCAACATCAATTTTTTTAAAAAAGGAAATTTATTAGATGCATTACAGTTCTCTATCACAATATTCCTTCTTTATCTCCTGTTTTTAAAAAAATTCTACTTTATAAGTGGAAGCTCCATATATATATATATATATATATATATATATATATGATTAAAGAGCCCAGTTTGGTGGGATATATATGTTTCCATAAAAAAACCATCAACACAACACACATCTTTATACACTGCAGAATGTTTCTCCAGCTCTTCTTCCTGAACTTCTTCCCTCTTCTTTATTTGCATTAGCATATGGACTACTTGTTCCTACCCAATGAGTCAGTCAAGATAGAACGGATGTCAATGTCTCTTAAAAAAAAAAAAAAGAAAATATACCATACTGTCTTGTAAAGTCACAAAATCATTAGTTTGTGCCAACACTAGAAAAATAAAACTGGGAGAGCACACATTAAAGTCTAGACTTCGGCTTCTGTCAAAAATTAAAATACTTATAACATAGTTTTCACAGTTCTTCATAATAAAAGTCCATTTGAACCAAGTGGCATCTTCGTCTTTCAGGTGGGCCACTCTCCATTCTACTATTTTCTACAGTTCTTTTTTTCCTCCTGAGGTTAAGGTCAACGTCAGTTGACATTTATTAACATATTTGGACTGCTGATCCTCCTTGGGGCAGAGAAAAAGTTTTCTTTACCTGAATCAATGCTATTAAAAGTGGTGGAAGAAAAATTAAACCAAGAGGGCCAAACAGATTATAAACCAACCTCAAGAGAAATGTGGCATAAATGTCCAAAGATTCTCCACATAAACTATAGCCTTGAATGTAGGAGTGAATCACAGAAATTGAGACACAATGGATATGACAACTTGCTGAATAATTTCAAGGAAGAGATATATTTTAAATATGATTTATAAAGTATTGTTCATGAGATTAAGCTGTCTGTATTTTTAATATTTTATCCCTAGACAATTTGAAAAAAAGAAGTGATAATATGGATAAACTCTGACTTTGGAAATTATATTGAAAAGTGCAGCTTCAGTGACAAAAGCACTTGATAAATTATTAGAAAATATTAAAAATAAAAAAGGGATAAGTAAATTTTAGCAATTGCATCTGAGGAGAAAGACACTCCATGGCTGGCCTGGAATGTGAATACAATGATTCTACCTACTAGCAAGGTGTTGTGTGGTCAGAATAAGTATAAATCATCTGGCCTTTACATAAATTGTTCCAATACTGTTTTAATTACTATTCTGTCATTGTTGGGACACTGGACACACAAGATTAAGTGAGGAAAGGTTTATTTATCTTACAGTTCCTGGAGGTTTCAAAATGCTGTCCCTGCTTTATAGGGCCTGGAGAAGAGGCTGGGGTACTGCTGTGTTCAGGATTATCTATTCTACTCCTCTGCGCGAAACTATCACCTGGGGGTGGGGGAAGCACTCTGACAGCACGTGCTGTCAGTTTAATGGTTAGTGCCTCTCTTGGCCACGCCCCCTCAAGCCCCGCCCCTAGAGCTATGTGCTTGACAGCCCCATGATTTACATGAGGCTTTGTGGGGACAACTAAATACTAACCACAACGAATAACTTCTCTCTGGATTAATAATGCATACCAAGAATATTTTAATTTTTATTTTGGGAAGACATGATGAACGTCTGATTTGCAAAAAAGGTTAACCTTAGAGTGCATTTTTTTTTAATGAGCAGAATATATTTTTTAGGGGAAAAAAAGCTCTTGTCCAGGAGAGGGACAGGAAGGGGACACAAATGGGTTGTCCCCTAGAGTACATTCTTGATGTTCCCCAAGCATCTCTTCTTGTATATTATACTCCTGCTCTTCGTTCTCTTCTTTTTCAATTTCTTTTTTTTGGGGGAAGAAGGGGGATGATGGATTGAACTCAGAACCTTATGCTTGCCAGGCTGTTCTTCCTACATAAGCCACATTAGACATGAAGTGTAGGAGTTGAGAATAAAGTCATACAGGACTCCAAAACCAGCAGTTCTAGCCTGCATTCACCATTCCTATAGAAGACCTCCTTTTCTACTTCTTCCTCCAACAATCTCTGTCATAGGTGGGGACTGTGAAGGTTAAGCTGTTGACAAAAGACAAATATATTCCATATGTTCATGTAGAATTCAAAAAAAATTTCCTATAGCTATAATATAAACTGTGGCTTAATGTAGTTGAAGTAGTACCAACAGTAATGCATTCAAGCACATTTTTCTATAGCTGATTTGAAGTAGATTCAGATTCCAGTTGAGATTGAAAGTACCATTCATTATCGCACTGCACAGTTGATGCCCCTTAGGGTAGAGGAAAAGGTTTTCCTTTACCTTTATCAATGCCATCAAAGTGATAAAACAAAAACAAAAACAAAAAAAGAAACAAAACAAAATTCAATTAAAAGGGTCAAACCCACTTTGAAACCAGACTGAGAGGCTGAGACAAAACTGAAAAAAAGCACTTTAAAAAAATCTGTATGCAAAAAGTGAAATATTTATAGGATCCCCTGCTTAGACAAGCTCAGGAACTAGGATTCAATCTCCCGCACCATATGCTAGCTGGCCCTGCCCCTAGGAGCACTGAGCTGGCCCCAAGACTTGGTGTGGTGGCACATGCCTATAATCCCAGTGCTGAGGAGGCTGAAAACAGAAGGATTACTGCGAGCCCGACTTGCACAGTAAGACCTGTACTAAATACATTTCTTTAAAAAATCCATATGCAAATAAAAATTTGAAGCAATTTGTTTTTGAGGTTGCTAAATGTCTTTGCTCTATCAATACTATAAATTATTGCCCATTATTAATCTATAATCACCTTGATCTCATTTATCTTCATTTGGAATGGAATAATTAATACTGACTTAAAATTCAAGTTTTAAATTATAGTACTGCAATTTAGTCATTCCTGGATATTTATTCAACATCTGCTACATATTAAGCATGGTATTGCATTAGGTTTTGAGATACAGAATAATTAGGACAGATGAAATCCTTGCCACCATGAAACTTGAAGTTTAGTGAGGGAGATAAACAACTAAGCTGTTGACTACAAGAACAACCAATTTTGACTCTACTGAATCCCCTAAGGGTCATTCCAAACAAAAGTGCTTTGTGACCTTTTTCAGGAATTGAAGATTAAAGACAGCTAAATTTCACCATAAAGAAGTGTTAAGAGTTAGTCATTTTAAAATGTGAAGAACAAATATCTTACTTAAAGGGACTAGTTTCTGCAAAGACTCTAAGGTGAGAAGCACCTTGGAATATTGAAAAAACTGAGGCACCTGAGTGGTTAGAACACACTACCATGAATTAAGGCTGAAGTGTTAGGTCAGTGTTAGATGAGTCAGAATATTGTAGGCTCTGACAGAGTTTGTAGAGATAGCTCTGGTATCAAGGGGAAACCATCAGAGTAATTTGTTCATGATAATAACATGATTAGATTTAGACTTACATCCAGTTACTGGTTTCTAAGAAACTTAGTTGCAGCTGTCCCTTCAATGTAGTCTGTAACAACTAGTTGCCTTAATTCCCTGTTTTTTTTTTTTACTTTTTCTCTTTTTTAAAAATTTTATTTTAAAGAGGAAAAAACAAAAATGAATAACAAGAACTAAGACAAAAACAAAGTAACATACAACAATAAAATAGTACAGAATTAGGGCCGGCGGTATAGCTCAGCGCACTAAGCACTTGCTTAAGGAAGCACAGAGGCCAAGAGTTTGGTTCCTAGCCCCACCTGCCATGCTGACCACTGTTGAGGGTGCTGAGATAGCCATGGAGTCCAGGTGTGGTGGCACATGCCTGTAATCCAAACAGTTGGGAGGTAGAAGCAGGAGGATCACTATGAGTCAGTAGTGAGAGACCCTGCACAAAAAGAAAAAAGAAAAAGACAAAAACCTCAGTGGCTTTTGAGCTGCCTTTAAAAGTGGTACAGAATTTCAAAGCAAGAATAAGAAATTAACAATGGTTGTTACATTACATATTTTTATCATTAAATTTGTTGCTCAGATTACCAGATGTAAGCATGTGAATTTTTTTTCCATTCAGCTGTGTTATGTCTTTCAATTTTAACTCCCTGTTTAAAAACCAACAGCATTCTATTTACTGAATTTCTAAGTCTATTGTTGGAATAGGCCTTAAAATATAGAATCACTGTATTCCACTTTGCCTGCCTGAAAATTTGACTTGCTTTTCAACCTGAGAAATAAACATAGTTACTAAGATTTTCTTCAATTCAACTTCAGTGCTTCAAATTTTAAATTATATATTAGCTTTTCTGGTAGCCTCTAAGCTCTTGTCTAGAAGTTTGATGGGAGTTCAGACTGTGTCAGCTCCAGAGTCATGAGAAATTCATTTAGGGTGTTCAAATAGCAACTTATTAACAAATCAGCATGCAAGCCCATTTTTAAAAATCTTTTTACTTGTTTGTATATTTGGATCATTCTGCCATGACCTGAGAGAATAAATGCAGTGTTTAGATTCAGTCAAACAAGAGAGTGTATTAGGAGCATTTGGTTCATTATAAAGTATATTATAAGCATATCCAGTGACTATTTGGCATCAGTCTCTTCTTAAGAAATTAAATAAATAAAATTAAGTATCAGTCTACCAAATCTCAGACTTCTGCTATTGTCTTTCTTCCATTTTCAGAGCCCTTTCTCTGACTATGTAGAGCCTGCAGAAGCAGTGTGTGGAGTGAAGTGGATGGAATGAGATTTTGGTCCTCTACTGCAAACTGGAGCTTTTCAAATGATGCATGCATGCTTGGTCCATCTATCTTCAAGGATTCAGCAGAGTAGTCAGTTAAGCTTTCTACTCAGTGTTTGAAGCTGAGTTGGCAAATATGAATAACTCATTTTATTTATAACTGATTTTACAAAGTAAGAAAAATAAATAGTGCTCATAAAGAACTCCATAGTAGTCAAATTTCAAAGGTCAGATACTGGAAGTATAGACTGAAAGTCTTTTGTGATCATATTTTCAATGTATAAACATTTTCCTGTGGATCATTTTTCCACTTGTAATACTAGTATTTAAAGCTTCCCAGGACTTCTCTGCAGAGTTAGGTCCTCTACCTGCAGGCAAGTCATTCTCTAGAAAGTTCTCCAAGTTAAAATTCTTGACAAAGGTCCTCATGGTGTTCCCTTTCTTTTCACTTGGTCTTGCTCTGATAAATTATGACCATCTAAACTCATTAATTGATCTCTGAATTGTTTTAGTGATGATTGTTTGGTGCTAAACTCTTCTTGTAGTTAATGACTACAGAAAACAAAGACTATAATAGAGAAAAAATTTGGATTTTCAGTGTGTCAGTAGGGAAAAAAACGGAAGCCAGACAGGATCTTTCTCTATAACACAGTTTCCTGTGTTATAATCATAAAAACAGCAATAAATTTCTGAGAAATCAAGGGAAGAGAGATGCTAGAAGACAACTTAAGATCAAATTTTCAGAAGAGATTGAAAGTTGTATTGTGTGCGTCCACTGTCCCTATTTCCTTCATCACACTAATTCTTCCTTTGGGAATTTACCTTTTTCCTTTAGGAGTGGGATATCAGTTAGTGTGCCTTGATATTTCCTTCTTATTCTGTTAGCATGTGACTCAATAGAAACAATCAATATCCACCCCTGGATGAATATCAAATTGATTCAACTTGTAGAGATTTTATTCATACTGGTAGAAATATTTCAAGAGGCCATCCATTCAGTCTTTCTACTAAAATATCTAGAACTAACATCATTTTTATTTTTTCTGAACTTGGTTATTCAATCTTTCAGTTTTTTATGAATTCCTTTCTTTGTTGTTGTTGTTACAGAAGGGTATTGTTTATTCAGTGGGTCCTTGAAAAATTTCATTTCACTATTTTTTAAGAACTAGTTCAGTTTTATTCCCCTTCTTTAAAATTTTTTTTTTTGTCCCATTTTTCCTATCCTTACTTTGTTTTCATATTTCCTGCTTTTTAAAATTAATGCAGTGCATATTGTTGTCTTCATAGTAGTTGTTCAGAGTACAAGATGTAGACATGATAACTTTTCTAAATGCCATTAGTACAAATATTTCTTATCATTAAACTAAGAGAAAGTAGTTGTATGTATAGTCCAATAGTCCATAATAGTAGTGGGTTATCAGCAGAACTGGTAATGTCGGAAACTATTGACTTCAGCTTTTTACAGCTCAGCAGTTTAATATGGATATGGCTTTACTTTTTTTTTTTTTTTTTTTTTTTTTTTTTTTTTTTTTTTTTTTTTTTTTTTTTTTTTGCTTTACTTTTTACACCTCATGGTTAAACTTTTCTGCTGGATGGTTAAGATCAAGTTAAAGCAAGACCTATATAACAAAAAATGTAGCTTTTGTATCTCACAAGGTCAGTCATATCCCCCAGGTTTAACCTTGAAACCATGTATAGCATTTTGTAGAGCTTTTGTCAGTGTCAGCCATCTGGATGAGTCACGGCCATTGCTTGACCAATTTGCTCTCTGTGAAAGCCTGAGAGATGAATTCCTTTTATTGAATATGCTAAAATATGCTTGAATATGCTAGAGTGAATTGTTGCTATTTTCAAGTGAAAACCCCATGGCAACTGTGTTGTACTATTTTTTGTCAGGTGCCAAAAGAAATGACAAGAAGACCCGATGAATGTAGTTTCAGAGGACTCACCAAGATTTCTCTTCCTCAGTGAGCCCAGAGCCTCAGAAGGCTCTTCTTTTTTATTTAGCATTAAAAAAAGGCTAAGGAGTATACGTCACTACTTTAATAGACACAGCATATCCCACACATGTCCAGGCACGTAGCTCATGCTAATACTAACACACAGGTAGCTCACGCATATGCTTCCAGACACGTAGTTCACATATGTGCTAACAAATAATACTTTAAGCAGAGGAGGAGGCTACCATTGGTGTCATGTAGCAGATAAACAAAGAACAGGGCATTCATGGGAAGAGCTGCCATCCGCAACCTTGAGCCCCAGCTTTCCGGGAATCTCAGGCAACAGAAGGCAGCCCTCCCTGGGCTCTGTCTATAATTCAAAGACAGGACAACCACAGGTGGAGCTCCCCCCTGACGCTTCAGGCCTCAGCTTTCTGAGACATCCAAGCAACAGAAGGCAGGCCCTCCTGGGTTCTGTCTATAACTCGCCACTTCTAGGGACACCAACTGGTCTTCAACCTTATCTCTATATCACTGCACAACTGGAATGGAATTTCAACTTGATTGGCTTTGGAATCCTCAACGGTTGGTGGACCATACTTCTGGGTGTAACTGGCTGAGTCTTAGAGATGTGGCCGTCGGTCTATATTTGGTTCCTTCCTTACATTCTGGCGGTCTTCCCCTGTTCTTCTTCCCAAAAACCTTGGTTATATGATAGTGTCTGCCTTGGAGTCAACCAATCATGGAGTTAAATCCTAAGCAAATTTAAGTCTCTCCTCCTTTAGTGTTGAGTTTTGTATCTGTCTTAGTTACCCTTCACTTGTTGCTGGGACAAATACCTGACACCCAAGATGAAGGAAGGAAAGGTTTATTTAGCTCACAGTTACTGCAGGTTTCAGTCCATATTCAGCTGGCTCCAAGACAGACTGGCACAGGGAAGTGAGCATCCAGTTCATGGCGGGGGAGCAGCAACATAATGGTGACAGAAGCAACCGACTAACCAGGGCAACAGAGAGAGTCTGTCTCTCTGTCTTTATGTTACATTCAGGCTCTCTGCCTCAGCCTATCCACCTCAGGCCATACCCATAATCCCAGTGTCACTCACACTCATAATCCCATCAATACTAAAATACATAATCCCAGTGAATCTGAGTCAAGTCTCAAATTCTAGAAGTTCCTGCCCCATGATTGCATGAGGCTCTTGGGTGACAATAAGGCACAAACCATAACAGTATCTCAGCAATGAGAAAGCTAAAACACAAAACGGGTACCAGGGAAGTGGGTTATAGCTGTGATTATACCTAATCATATGATTTAGAAGCCTTTGGAACTGTTTTGTGGAAAGAGTTTGGAAAATTTTGAAATGCCAGCTAAAGAACTGGTAAATAATATAAGAAATCCAAATTCTGGCCAAAGCTCAGAGCACCAGAATGCTAATTAGGAATGTGGTCAGTGTAGGCCAGGCACAGGTTTTAATTCAGAACAAGGTAATTGGACTACCATGTGTGCTATGCTCTGGCAGAAAAAATTTGTCTTCATTTTGCCAGTGCCCTAAATCTTTGCAGGAAATTGAGATTAATTAATCTGACACAGGAAATTTCAGGACACCCTAACATTCAAGCTGTGCCATTGTACTGCTATTTTCAATTTTTATTTTATTTTTCTTTTCTGCTGTCTATTTTTAACAAAGTTTATAGTGAGGGTCAGGGGCAAAAGGCAGAGCAGGAACATGTGAAACACTTAAATTTTGACCTAAAGAAAGTCATATATAAATCTAGGGTTAAAGGAGTTTTGGTTACTAAAAAGATTAGCATCATTAAAACAAAACAAAAGATCTTGCAAGTACTTTTTACAGGGACAAGAAGATCCCTTAAGGACACAGCTCAGAAATAAGCCGAACTCCACCAAAGGATGCCAAAGTGGCAACATTTCTTTCAAGAAGAGAGTCCATGGGACCCCAGATCAAGAAAGGCCTCCTAGAAAATTGCTTCCCTGGAATTAATTTCAACATTCTCAGCCATCCAAGTGCTCGAATAGCTGCAGCCACTGTCCAAGGGTGCATAACTACTACTTCCTCTGATAGCAATGAACTATGCTCTTATAATGCTCATTTTATTTATTTTTTGCATCTCATTCTTTATTGTTTTTAATTACTTTTAATAAGAAATATCAATGTGATAGTTTCACAATACATTAGTACTACATTCACAGTAATTGACACATCGCATATTGTCCTCACAATAGTAATACAGAGCACAGGGTATGGACATGATACATTTTCTAATTGATATATAATGTTCATTTTATTGGCATGCAAAAATGTAAGAGTAATGATCAGGGAGGCTTCCACCTGGATTTCCAAGGAAAGCTGGAACAGCCAAATAAGGAACCCTTGAGAAGGCAGTGCATAAACTTGTAGGAATGAAGGCCAAGTTTCAGTGGCGATCCAAGGGAGTTGAAAATTCCTGAAATGTGTAGTATGTGCTGAGGAAAGCTACAATTTGTAGATAGATCATTCCATGATCCATAGGTTATGTCAATTTGATATTCTATGGTTAAATTAAACAGAGCCAGAATCCAGACCCCAACATTAATGTCAGCACATTAGCAACAATAAACATTTTCTAATTATAACTGATAGCCCTATGCTTTTTAGATGAGGAAGACAGTTTAAAATAATAAGTCCAGCTAACAAAACCCTATAAAAAGTAAGGAAAAGAGCCATATTTGTTGTCTTTCAGTGAATGGAAAAGGAGCAAAAACCAAGCTGGATAACACAGTGTCAAGTATGTATGGGAGAAAACTGGGACAAGCAACCACACTTTGAATTCTGTGAATGCTGTCCTCAAGCTTCAGGCATCAGCATCCAGGGTGAAGTCTGAGTGTACTATCCCTTTGGAGTGAACCCCAGAGGTGTTACTTAAGTAAGATTTTCAGTGGCTCTAATGATAGATTTCTGAAACTTGTAGAGGTAGTTAATATGTACTTGGGTTACATGTGTGTGCAAAAATGTTTACAGATATAACTGATCCTTTAACTTGTTGCAAGCTATTTCTCTTGGATTATATTTTACAGACTGTGTAGTCACCCCCTCTCTCTGTCTCTATCTCTCTCTGTCTCTCTGTCTCTCTGTCTCTGTCTCTCTCTCTCTCTCTCTCTCTCTCTATATATATATATATATATATATATATATATATATATATATAAACCATTATCATACATGAAGTCAGGGTCAGTGATATAGCTGCTGAAGTCTGAGCCAGCTGCAGGGGTAAACATGCCAGTGCTATGGGCTGAGCTTGCAGGACAAATGGCAGAGATATAGGTCTGGCTCTGATCTTCTGGGAATAGTAGGAAAAATTGTCCTGGCTATATTTGATGTTTCAATTAATTGGATCTTTGTAGGGGCGTCAACAAAACTTGTTGTTAGACTCCATTTCTATCTGACCTACTTCCATCTATAAAAACATTGTACCATGCATCTATGAAGGGAGTTATTTTAAGTTTGCTTTGCTCAAGAACAGTTTATCAGATGATGCCAGGCAGTCATGTCTGCTGGGCTCAGCTTTGTGGGTAGGTACATGGCAGGAATGAGGTTTTATTGCCACAAGATTCAGATAGGGGTTTTTGCATAAGAGCTCTTGGTATTGGGTAAGGGCCAGCCCAGCATGTGGCACCTAGACAGTAGGTCTTGGCCTAAGGTGAGTGTACTGGCTTTTTTGTTAAGGACAGTGGCCAAGTATTTGTACAGGGAAGCTACTAGATACTTCAAGGGGCTGACAGTCTGAATAAGTGTCATTGTTTTTGTAAACTTAATTCTATATAAGTGAACAGTTCCAAGAAATCTGTGGAGGTTAGTATTTTTGTAAACAGTTTCTACAAGATACTGTGGAAGGGCTTTTAATCTTTCTAATAGTCAGTTTAGGTGTCATTCTGGGAACCTAGCAAGCTATGAGGGCTTCTCTGAAGAGAGTAAACAAGTTTTTACTCTCCAGAAGGTTGAGTTCAGGACATCTGTGAAGATGGGCTGGCTAATAGGAGTCAACTAAAGGCAGAAGAGGGCATTCTTAAGTCCAGGCAGGTGTACCCACAGGTTATGAGTGGCAGAAGACTGAGACAATGTATATGGAGGACAATCATAGTGGCATTGGAAGCTTAGGGATCTTGAAGTATCTTTATAGGCAGGAGTGGTCTATTATTTGATACAGGTGGAAGGTTGCTTTGGGACAGTTTGATCACCAAAGGGGAATAATTGATAGCAAATCCCTGAGGTAAGTCCTTTGTCCAGAATTCTGGAAATGAGTCTCTCAAAATTTCAGCATTATAATTATCAGGCATTTCAGGCTGATGTAGGTACTGTTATTCCTCCTGAGGGACAGTCAGAGTCAGTGTCAAGTCTAGGACAGTAGACACAAGTGTGAGGGAGGATAATCATATCTCAGAAGAGGTATAGGACACTCAAACATGTACAGAAATTCATATTTGATAAAGTGTCCATGAATCTCATAGGATCTGCTTTGGCAGAAGTTTTTTCAGTGGTGACTCCAGTGGGTAACTTCCATAAATTTAGACACGTACATTGGCTTCTTCCCTCCCTCTTTGACATATTCCAGGGGCAGAGCAATGCAGTATTGATCTAAGGTTTCATCACCTTCTGTTGCACTCTAGTCCCAGTTTGGATCCACTCGGGATGATGGTGCTCACCCAAACATTAGGATCAACCACAGTGGTGAGGGCTTTTGACTTTAACTAGGCCTGGGCACCATCTAAGATATGATGGCATTCTTTAGTATTAAACAGAGTGAGAAGGAATTGCTGATGGTAAAGCAGGAGGCTGTGGTGCAGGAGAAAGAAGTGGCTGTGGTGGCATTGTGTCTGGCTGCGCTGCTTGGGGTTGACAGTGCAGGCTGGACTTTGGGTCCTGAGGCAGAAAAGGATAAAGCTTTCCTAGCTTGGGCTGATTCTAAGAGTCTCTCAGACAGCCTTGTAGATTCATTCTGATGTCTAGGATGGCTTTCTTGTTGGGCAGGACACAGGTGTAAAGCCAAGGTGGAAGAGTTTTTACCCCTTTATGGCACTTGAGTCCAAAAGAGCTGACATTTTGTCTCAGGATTTTCCCAGTTGAAGGGGCTTCTGGGAGCAAAATAAAAGCAGAAGGCATTTTTTCTGTGTTTTTGACAGCAGGGGGATATTTCCTAATGTGATTAACAGTTTATCAGGTTGATGTGTGGCTCGATGCCTATTTGTACATCTCCTGACATGTGACAACAATGGTGACTGTGGTGAGATGGCATGGTTGAGGGTCAGGCCCAGAGGGGAGTCTTTAGCTTATACCTCATGGAAGACAGTTTTCAGAACTTCTTCGTTGTAGTCATCTGCCTCCGATTGATGCAGATATCCATCTTTCTTGTGGGAGACAGTCAGTTGAGAGTGTAGAGTTAAGTGAGAGGGAGGCTGACTGGCTTTGTGTGAAGAAGCTATCCTTCTAACCTGTAAGTTTATGACTGGTGGAAGGAAAAACAGGCAAGAGTCCCAGTTTTAACTTTTTGACAGAGGAAACTTTAAAGGCAGAGAGTTCTGCTCCATTGTTTACCAGGTATGTCACAGGTTTGACCTTGATGTTTGCAGCGACTGCCAGCTCTTGGGGGCCCAATTTGAATTCATTTGTCAGGGATGACATTCCAGTTTTTTCTTAGTCAAAATATGGAATTCAGAAGGAACTGTTGACAATCATCTTGGGTGGGCATTTGATGATACCATCTGACCAGGATAGACATGTAAGTAGAAGGCTCTGGAGGGAGGGCTTCTGTGGCTAAATGCAGGCAATATCTACCTGGTACAAGTTCTAACTGGCTGGAAAAGATGTCAGGAGTGGGGAGTGAAGCTATAGGTGTTGGCAGTAACTTTGGTAGCTGATGAGGGTGGCAAGGTAGAATTCTCTTTTCTTCTTTTTTTTTTTTTTTTTTTCTTTGAGATGTAGTGAGTGGTTTGGTTTTATTTTTAACTCTGTAAAAGCCCCTTTTCTTTTACTCAAGTACTATCGGTTTCAACTAATTAGTTCACAGTCTGTTTCCTGACTGTGAAGGTTGTGTACCTTGGAATGATGGAACAACAGACAAAGAATAGGTTGCCTCATTGAAAGAGGATTCAGATACAACTTGGCTCCATCCCTTGCAGGGACCCCTTGCAGATTAGATAAGGATAGCACAGGGCTTCCATTATACTATATGTCAAATAACGTGGAATCACAGGTGAAGGCCAAATAAGCCACAATGATCAGTGCTTCCCAGTATTGGTGCACAGATGGAGAATCCTGTTTCTTATGCTGTCTGTTTTATTCACACATTCTTTGTTCAGCAGGAACATAGAGGTTAAACACTGCAACCCTCCCTTTCCTTGAGGGTGGCATTAACTAACAAGCGTTGATCAAGTTCTTGTACTCAAACTGAGCAGGACTGGCAGACTAACCAGGGTGCCCCGGGGTGTCTTATCAGAGTCAGGGAGGCAGGCAGGTAGATAGTGTCCTCCTCCCTTTAAGGTCTAGTGTGAGCCACTTGAACAGGGAGCCAAGAAGCCTCCAGACATCTGAGAGAACTCAATAATTCTTGAGAGAATGCCTTTGAGTAATCAAGGGTTGTGTCAGGACCTGGAGAGGCCCATGACTGGTGACCAGAGGACACCATAGTTGGTCTTCCCAGACAATACATAAGACTTAACAGAAAGCAGAAACACTGAGATGACACCCAGGATTTAGAGGCATATTTATTTACACAGATAAGACCTGGTTGGGATTACTCCCAAAATATCAGGCCGTGATCTTTGGTGGTCTAGGGCTTTTATATGATGTAAGAACAAGACGTACAAAGGTGGAACAGAATAGCTTGGCAGTACTTCTGATTAGCTAGCAGGATGAAATCATTAGTTACAAGAGTAGATCAATGATAATTAGTTTATGAACCTGGGTACAATTATATAATAAGTCATCCTGCACGTTCAGCTATTCCCTTGTGGTTACAGGAGTCAAGAAAGTAATTACAAAGCTATGAGAAGTTACAGAACTAGACACTTTCAAAAGAACATTTTAGGGCTGGCCAGATAGCTCAGTGGATTAAAGTGCCTGCTTAGGCAGATGCAGGAGCTAGGGGTTCAATCCCCTGGCGTTTGGTGCCAGCTCCATCCCCAAGGTGCACTGTGATGGTGATTGAGATTGGGTGTGGAGGTGTGCTTATAATCCCAGCCCTTGGGAGGCTGAACTGGAGGATCACTACAAGTCTGATCTGTGTAGTGGGACCCGGTAGACTCTCTACTAAATGCATAAAGAAAGAACAAAATTTTTGAAAGAACAATTTCTCTTGTACAGTTTTCCTTTTTGATATAGTTTCCGTCTTCTTGGGTTGAGCAGCTGCAGTCTTCTGGTATATATAAGCAGCCATTGTAACTTCTTCTGCGTCTGGTCTCAAAGATGAACAGACAGATTCTTCCACTCCTGATCATGTAAACCTACCTAATAAATCTCCTTTCATAATTATACAATGTAGTTTCTATTGATTCTGTTCTTCTAAAGAACATTAATTAATACAAAACCTAGTGGACAAAAATATTAATTCTAAACTAGTGAAAACAGCATTATTCTATGAAATTCCAGGAGTATGTAGAGCAAACAGGATTATTCACCAAATCTTTTCAATTGCACTACCAGTTAATAGTAGGATTACTTTGTCTTGCCCTGTAAAAGTTAGATGTGACTATGTGATTTTTCACTGGCCAATAAAATATTAGAAGTGGTATATTGCCTTTGCAGGTATAAATTTTATAAGCCAATGTTTAAATTGCTACTGTCCTGATGCATGTAGAAGTCTTTCTCAGTGTGACTATCTGAGTCTCTGCTGAGTTACATTGCTGTGGTAGTATGAGGCAGATATAAATTATGTTAAGTGAAACTCTTGAGATTTGGCTGGAGTGAAAGGTTGGGAGACTGATACTAAATAATAAAAGACTGACTTTAGAGAATGTAGAAAAATGAGTAGTAATTACTCTTGCTTGTCAGCATGGAATCCAAAAAGACAATGTACACAGGATTATTTTGCTAACTTTATTTTATTATTATTATTATTATTATTATTATTTTTTTTTTTTTTTGAGGCAGGGTCTCACTATGCAGTTGAGGCTGGCCTTGAGCTCACTTTTGTAGCCCAGGCTGGTCTCGAACTCGCACCAATCCTCCTGCCTCAGCCTCCCAAGTGCTGGGATTACAGGCGTGAGCCACCACGCCCGGCTATTTTGATAACTTTAAAACATCAGAGTTGTTAGAATAGAAATAGAAGGGAAGTAGAAAGGAAGTTGTTTCTTTGACTTGAGTAATATGTAAGACTATTACAGGAAATCTGACAGAGTGTATGTCAATTATTTTCATTTGAATGATAATTAAGTATAAATAAAACTATACACCAAGATCATCCAATATGAATGCTAACAAAGTTATAAAATCAGTGTTACTTTTAATATAATTCTGTTACTGTTGTGTGAGTACATACTGTTTATATGAAAAAAAGTCACTGTTTCACAATGAGTGTGTGGTACTGACTTCCATGGGATTGATCTTCCAATTTTACCACATGCATATGATGATTCACATCACTCCGTCTCTCATTTATTTGACGCACTGCAATATCATCTTTTATAAAGGATACAATGATGTCGTTTGACCTGCTTTTGGTGTTTATACATCCTTTAAATACGAAGGTATTCCCAATTTTTAAAAACCAACAATTAAAGTTAAACTGCTTGGTACTCATGCAGGATAAATGCAGACTAAGGAACAGCAGTAATGTTGAAGTCTTGTTATGACAGGGTCACCCAAATTTTATTGAATACATTTATTTATTTATTTAGTATTTTAGGGAAGGATCTACAGTGTGTTCAGGGTCTCACTACTAGATTGGACTCATAGTGATCTGCCTGCTTACAGCCTCCCACGAGCTGGGATTACAGGGGTAGGACACCTGTCACATGCCTAGTCTCAGTTGCTGTCTCAGAGCTCCCCAGGGTAGGGGCTGGCACAGCAGGCCCTGGGATCAAACCCCTGACCCCTGCTCCTGCGTGCAGGCCTTTAATCCACTGAGGTATTTGGCCATCCTTTCAACATATTTGTATTGATTTTTTAAACATAAATATTGAAACAAATTGATATCAGAGTAATTCTTTAAACATTTTTTAAAAAACATCATTTATTTATTTATTCATTTGGTACAGGGTCTTGCTATGCGGTATAGACTCATAGTGATCCTCCTGTCTCAACCTCTTAATTCTGGGATTACAAGCATGCACCATCACACCTTGTTTCAGTGGCTGGTACAGAGCAGCTGGGGTTCCAGGGTTGGCCTGGGACGTGGTACTAGGGATTGAATCTTGGTCCTTGTGCTTGCTAGGCAGGTGCTTTAGACTGCCAAGCTATCTCTCTAGCCCCAGAGTAATTCTTATTAGTGAGGATCCCTGAGAGGAACTTGGGGGCTACTGAGAATATGCCTATGGACTATCTGAGGCTGAATATTCTGACTTGAAAAATATTGCACTTGATATAGTATCAAAATTTCAGTTATGCATGACATGTTTCACACCACTGAAAATCATCATGTACAGACAAGATAATAAAATTATTAAACCATAGAGCAAATTAGTTAGATTCTTTTAATGGCTTGATTATCAACTTAGATGAAGGTTTCTAGAACCAGTGCTTGAAGCCCTGTGTTAACCTGTTTTATTCTATAACTTCATTCAAATCACTAATAAAACTATTGTCAAATAAGTATACCATATCAAGACAAACTGGATATAAAAATTAGTGTATTGTATAAAGGAGAAATATGCAAAACAACCTCTAATCCATCTTCCTTTCAATATTTTACTTTTATGCCATCAGATGTCTTTCCAATCCACTATTCTTTCTTTTTGCAGTCATGTACTGACCTCTAGAAGATCATACTTCCTCATTTCGGTCATTCTTTCCAACAATACATCTGTTTTTTCTGTTTTTATCCTTAGTCTCTCTCTCTCTCTCTCTCTCTCTCTCTCTCTCTCTCACACACACACACACACACACACACACACACACAAATGATCCTTCCAAATGAAGATCCTTAGTATCTTCACTCCATCAACTTTTTCAATAATTTTATCTTGCACATTTCCTCAGCCACTCTGTGGGTCTTCTCTTGAGCTTATGGAGGACCACTTGAGCAACTCTTATAAAAGAAGAACAATTGTCTCCATTTTGGCTGTACCTGACCCTATTTCCATACACTGATATGTACAGAGCTGGCTAGGACTTTGACTTATCCCTTCAGTTGGTTTTAAGCAATACATAACCTCCACCTGCTGCTCTTTAATATGAGCCAAACCTAGACAGGACAAAGAGCCAATTCTCCATTCTGTTGGCTGGGATTGAGCTTTGAGATAGAGGCTATGACTTCCTGGGGCTTAAAAGATCATGCTTCAGAGCTAAAGCACAAGACCCCAAAACATTAGATACCCCAAAACTATCTCAGTTGTGCAATGCAGATTACTCTCTGCATATCCTTCTCTGCATATTGCAGAGATAAATATAGACCTCTTACCTAGTCCAGCTTACAGTACTCATCAGCTTCCTGCCATTCTTAGTCATTCATCCTCAAGTCACTCCTTTATGACTGAATAAAACCTGGTTTTGGTCCTATGTCAAAGCCTTGGCTCTGCACAACCATCACCAGGGTTGGACTTAGGACCCACTGGTTCCCCATAATTATATATATGCCTTAGTGTCTTTATTCTCACTGTGGGCTGCTCTGGAATTGGTAGATTAAGGTTAACTTGACAGGATTCCAACAGTTTATCTATGGGATTATGAAGAGAAATTTCCTGCACTAAGCCAAGGACCAAGAATGGCCCTCTATAAAACTCTGTGGCTATAAGTTAGTAAAACTCCGGTATAATCCAAATTTTAAGTTTTGAGATTTTTCTTACTCAAATACTTCCTTTCAATTATGCCAGTATCTTGATTCTAATATCTTGATTCCAAAAATCCTTCAAACCCATCAAGATCAATAAACCATCTATCTACCTACCATCAAATCACTCATGTTTTTACTTTCTTTGTTATTAAGGCTGACTTCTGTGATCAATCATTATAGTTACTGCCTTGCCTATTCATTTCCACATACATTATATTGTTTTTATTTATATTGAATCATGGTTAAATACAATGTTATGCCTATTGTGTTCCTGTACTTACTTAGTTGACATAATTGGAAAAAAAACACAAAACCATGCTGATTGGTCTCATTTTATATGCATGATCATTAACCTTAAATGGGATTGTAATGCCATCTATAATTTATACTCCCCTCTATTGGACTTAGGCAATTATTTTATTCCTCCTTAAAAACCTCCAACACTTACTCCTTCATCTTCATTCTTAACTTATGACCCACTTTCTCTTTTCCTAAGAAAACAAAAAGAATATCTCAAAAGCTTTCCAAAGCAACACCAGTTTTTCTGTCTTATCTATGTTGGTATACTCTGTTTTCTCTCATTATTAGGAAAACTCTAAGTACTTCTGTATAAGTCCAGGTTCTCGCTTTTATTATAAAATGTTTTCCCCTTCTCTCCTACTCAAAAATGTCCTTCAACTATTCTGATATCTTGTGTGTCACTATTTTTCTCATCTCTAATAGAATTTCTCTGTAGTGAAGGGCATGTGGTTTTTATTCTTCCTAAGTCCCAAACAACAACTTTTCTCTTGGTTTCACTTCTATTGCAGTTTGTAAGCAAATTCTTTCCTTTTTTATGCATTTAGGACATGGTCTACAGGGTCTCACTACACAGATCAGACCCATAGTGATCCTCCTGTTTTCAGCTTTCCAAGCACTGGGATTACAGATGCTTGCCACCACACCTAGTCTCAATCTCTCTCTCAGCACACCCTGGGAATAGGACTGGCACAAGCCAGGGATCAAGTCCTGGTCCCTGCACCTGCCTAGGAAGTCCCTTTAGTCCACTATCTGGCTGGCCCCTGCAGTTTGTAAGCAATATCTGTTCTTCTCTTTTTACTGAAGATCTAGGAAAAAGATGTTCATATACGTGCCATCCAATTCTTTCTTCCTATCTGTTTGAGTATACTTCAAGTACATTTTATTTTTGCTATTATCTCACAATCATTCCTGTCAATATAATCCATAATCTCAAGTCCTCATCTGGTGAGACTTTCAGCAGTACTTCCTTTCACTTGGAGGATGATGCACACTACTGATTTTTCAGCTACTTCATTGACTGCGATTTTTCATTTCTTTCTTATTATCTCTTACTTTATGCTCAGTCTTTGCACTTCTCTTTCTCATTTTCACATCTCTACTCATATTCTTGGTGGCCTGATCCAATATCATGCCTTTAAATGCCATCTAAATACACTGACTCATAAGTTAGTGTATTGTTAATATTTATAGCATAGACATCTCCCTTGAATGTTTGACTTAAATATTAAGCTGAAAACTGACAGGCACCAAAATACCAACAGTCAAGAATTCTGTCCTGACCTACACTTCCTCCAAAATATTCTCCTTCCTAAGTTTTGCTCTGATCATAGCAACTCCATTCTTTTTTTTTTTTTTTTTTGCCCCATTAAATTATGGCTTAAGTAATGGTTTTTCATGTCATTGCATTTTCAATTATTATTATTATTTTTTGTTTATTTATTTTTATGGCCGGCTCAGCCTGCCCTAAGGGCAGGGCTGGCACAGCATGTGGTGCCGGGGATCGAACCGTGGTACCTGAAGCCGCCCAAGCTTTCCTAAGCAGGTGCTTTAGACCACTGACCCATCCTGCTGGGCCCCCGCATTTTCAATTATTGATATATTTTTTCTTTCTTTCTTTCTTTCTTTCTTTCTTTCTTTCTCTCTCTCTCTCTTTCTTTCTGTCCCTCTTTCCATATTTGGTTGTTATGGGGTCTCACTATACAGATCAGACTCC
This sequence comes from Myocastor coypus, assembly GCA_004027025.1. Lineage (NCBI taxonomy): Eukaryota > Metazoa > Chordata > Mammalia > Rodentia > Myocastoridae > Myocastor > Myocastor coypus. The sequence continues at coordinate 63,620 of PVJA010000953.1, forward strand.
TGATGGTCCTGCTTTTGGCCTCCTCAGTGCTAGGATTATAGGTATGTACCACATTCCTGAACTCTGGCCTGCTCAGTGCTACCCTGGGGGTGGGGCTAACATGGCATGTGGGCCCAGGACTGAACTGGAGTCCTTGCATTTGCCTAAGCTTGCCTAAGGAGGTGCTTTAGTCCACTGAGCTATCTTTCTGGTCCCTGTGTCCAGCAAGCAAAAGATTTTTTAAATTTTACTTTATTATATTTATGAATGAAAAAGGTAAGTTCTGGGAACCACAGCTTGGGAAGGCTACTTGTATCCACATACTTGCCATGTATAGGTCAGTAAAAGGAAAGTTGCCAAGATATTGAGAGAAAGTAAGCCTTGCTTTGTGAAAAGTTTTTGTTTGTTTTATTTTGTCTTATTTTTTTAAGGGAAGGTTCTACAGGATGTTCAGAGTCTTACTACTAGATCAGACTTGTAGTGATCCACCTATTTACAACCTCCCAGGAGCTGGTGTTACAGGTACGTGCCACCATGCCCAGTCTAAACCTTGCTTTATGAAAAGTAGGTAGAGAAACTGAGCATGTATATTTTACCTAGAAAATAAAGAAATTGAAACAGTTTCACTTATTATATATTTCTAAAGTTTTTCTTAATTGCCACACTTGAACTTTTCCTCTTCTGATTTAGGTCAGTCATCAGGAACGCAAAGATGATTTCTTCTGGACCAGACGAACATGATAATCCAACACTAGAAAAATGCCATACTATCGGGTTTAAGCTATTTAGTCACTAAGAAGAGAGAGTATGTGAGAGAGACAGAGACAGACAGAGACAGAGAGACAGAGAGTTCTCATTATGTTATCTAGGCTGATCTCAAACTCATTATGTAATTCAGCCTGGCCTTGAATTTATGATCCTCATGCCTCAGCTTCCCGAGTGCTGGAATTACAGGCAGCATCACACCACTTAACTCATTCAATGTTTTAAAACAAAAAGTTTTCTTGGCTATCATGATATTTCATCTGAGAAAGAAATTGGCAGGCATCATGGATGTATATATGCAGCAACTGGATCATGTGCAAAGAAGACCTCAGATAAAATTTTAGTTCAGTCCTCTAAATCAAAGACCTCTGCTCAGAAGTGTAAAAGTTTGCAGAAGGGGAATCTTTCTCTGAAGGCTGAAAATCAAGTGGGAGTTATATATGTCTGTCACGTATAAGACTTCCACATATGCTTTTAAAAATCTATGCTTTTATTTAATTTAGTACCACTAGGTGAAATTTGCAAAGTGACAGATTTTGACTCCTTATAAAACCAATGTAATCATTTTTCAGGATATGTTACCTCCAGAACAGTATTTCTCCAACTCAATTGTATTTGAAGTCACTTTGTAATGCTCAAAAATCTGATTTCTGGGTCCTGCCTGCAGAGATTCTGATTTAGTTGATGTGAATTGTGAGCTCAGTGTGGAGACATTATTGAAGCTCCCACTGTTCCACTTGGTATCCAAGGTTGAAATCTACTTCTCTAGAGATATTTCCTCCTTTTTTTCCATTACAGGGATAGACAGGAGTGGGTGGGACAGTATTTCAAGTATATGGTAGGTGAACATAGGGAGCAAATGTTGAGATACTTTAAACAGCTGATTGAAGTGGATGATCTCTTATTTCTTTGCCAACCTTGAGATTTTGTCATTATGTATCTATCCACCTCACTGCACATCATACACCAAACCAAAGAAATACAAGATTTCTTCTCTCAGCCATATAAATCAGAATGATTTTGCTGATATTACTATATTCTTAGCTGATGCTTTTTTGGGTGGGTGAACTATGCTTATATGCTGAGTGCTTTTCAGTGCACATGATACAGTTTCATTAGTTTACAATAAACACAGCATTACTGAGTTAAAGTGATGTTATTATCCCACTAAAAGAAGAGAGAGTATGTGAGAGAGACAGATACAGACAGAGACAGAGAGATAGAGAGTTCTCTGTGAGGGCTGTGAGGGATTGTTAATATACATTATGATGTTAATAGGGCACATGAATGTGCCTGAGTAGGTGGTAAGGAACAGAAATTTAAGCCAAATTAAAAATCTGAAAGAGACAGCAGCACATGGGAAGTAAGTGCTCATTGCCACCAGTCTCAGTTATTTTTCTTTTTCAAGGTCAAACTGACAATTTTTCACAACTCCTACCTGCAAGTGCCCTTTCTGATTGATTGACTCTTACAGCTAGAAACTCTCCTTATACCCTGGAGGCAAGCTTGGTTTTTATATTAAAAAAATTTAAATGTCAACATGAAAAGAGTACTGGCCTCTTGTTTATTTTTGTCTAAAGATCCAAACATTATACAAATTCTAATGCATTTAATTTTCAGTTTGATCCAGGATTTTTAGAAAATAAATTTCAATGATTTAACAAATAATATACTGCACCTGAGAAAGAACTCAATGGAATAAGTGCCTGCCTGGAAAGTGTAAGGTCCTGAGTTCAAGCCCTGGTACAGAAAGAAAGAAAGAAAGAAAGAAAGAAAGAAAGAAAGAAAGAAAGAGCGAGCTATGGGTAAAAAATAATATACTAAGTGAATTGCTAATTATTCTACTGGGTAGTACTCTTCCATTTTTTCCTTCTCTTTCAATAAGGCATGCACTCTGCTGTGGCAAAAGAAAGGAAAGCTTTTCTTGACCAAATCTTGACCATTAGTATTATAAAATGAAAAAAATCTAATGCTTACTTTTGTCTCTATAGGGCCCTTTTCATGAATTTTTTTTTTTTTATGAATTTTGGGCAGGGTCTACAAGGCATAGAGGGTCTCACTACATAGATTGGACTCATAGTGATCCTCCCATTTTCAGCCTCCCAAGTGCTGGGATTACAGATGTGCACCACTGTGCCAGTCTCCATCACCCTCTCAGCATGCCCTGGGGGGTGGGGCCAGCACTGCACATGGGACTCAAACCGCGGCCACTGCACTCTGCCAAAGCAGATGTATTAGTCCACTGAGCTATCTGGCTGACCGTCATGAATATTTTTTTTCCTAAAATTAAACTATAGCTTAGGAAATCAAGATAAATGCTCACAATTTTGTATGTAGAAATGGTGAGAGGTTCCTATAAATTCTTAATTGACATGCTGATAACGATATATGTATGAAGTTTCACGTAAGTGGGAAAATGTGATTAAGTGAACAAGGTAGTTAGAAATTGGGAAGTAGGAGTTGTTAATAGGTTAAGAAGACAACCTTTCAAATCACCATTTGATACTAATATTACATAATGTAATAACTGCCTTTCAAACTCTACAAGTATTACCTCTTTTTCTCTGTCATGCACTATAGAACAGACAGACTCAGGTCAATTCCTACTATTTTACAAAAAAGAAAAAAAAAACAGTTCTTAAAAACACACTGTTGTATCCTTATTTCTTATAATTTTTTCCACCCAAACTTAAAAATAGCATTGTGAAAAATAATGCTGGTTGTTGAGGTCCTGGATATTTTTTTTCATGGTTTAGAAGAACTATAATACAGAATATTTTAATAGGAAACATACCACATCAAGATATTTGAGTTTCATAATTATAACACACCGGACAGAGACATACTTAGAAAAGTAACATTTGCAGGTTATTAAGAAAGACATTAGCTAAAGACAGTAGAGAATTGGGAATAATGATGACAAAGGCATGAGGCTAAATAATATTTTTTTTAAACTGAGGAGATCTAGAGGGAGAAAATCTCGTAAATCACTTTGTTACTGAGAAAATATTTCTAAAATTCTTCAGGTGGGCAAAGCTTAAGAAAACAATAATGTTCTGTCAGTCCAAGCTATAGAAGAACTGTTTAGAGCAGAAAACTTATCCTGCATGGCCAGAGTGGATGATTAAATGATTTTAATCATTTTAAATGATTTTCTTGTCTTAGAATCTGCAATTGGATAGGTAAGCAGTCAGTTGTCTTCTCCTACCCCTGACTGCTTTTGAAATTTTGTTTTGGGAAAGGTTTGAGCTCTGTTAGTATCCTGGCTTATTTTTTAAAACTGTAGTGTGTCATTTTTATCAGAGCTAATAATTAAGGTGGGCTTTATAATATTTTAGCATCTTAGCCTTTTGTTACCTATCATGAATAAATAATTTGATAATGGCAATACTGAATTTATTTTTACTAACACAAAACAAATATTCATTCCTATTTAAACTGGTACAGTCTTTATAAGGCACAATAGATTAAAGCTATTAGGACATTATGAAGGCTATTTTAGAAAGGACAGTTTTCACTTATAACCATATTCCAAGCCCAACAAAACATATAAAAATTTTGTAATAATTTTATCATCTAGATGAGGGTATCATGGTCAAAGAATCCATGGATCTTGCTCTCAATTTTACTTTAAATAACAAATTCCAAGTTTGCACATCTACTTTTTTTTTTTTTTTTTTTGGTCTTTTTGAGACAGGGTCTCGCTATGCGGTTGAGGCTGGCACATCTACTTTCTTAATATATAGTTGTAAAAACTCAAACTGACTTTAAATGTGTAATATTCCTTTAAGATTTGATCATGTTCCTATGAAATTTTCTTTTGTAAATCAATGAGTCATTTATTTCCTCAGCTCTCTGTTTTTGTTTATTCTTTCCTCTTTAAATAGCAATAAATACAACACAATCATAATTTTTATTCGTTGGTAAAACTGAAATTTGTGTTACCACTGTTCAAACTATAAAATCAAAGTAATGGATTACCTTTCTTTCTGACCTAAAAGTTTAAGAAAACTTTTATAGTTTCTTCTTCTAAACTGAAACCACAAGCAGTCTTGTTTTCCTTTGCTATGCTTGTCTGTTTAGTTGATTATGCTTACTAATGTACTACTTTAAAATTCTCTTTGAATTTTTTTTTCTTTTAAATGCATTTACTACAGGGTGTACAAGGTTTCACTACTTAGATTGGCTCACAGTGATTCTCCTATTTTCAGCCTCTGAAACACTGGGATTATAGGCACATGACCTCACGCCCAGTCTCAATCACTGTCTCAGCATGCTCCGAGGGTGAGTCCAACACAACACATAGGGGATGGAAACCCCATCTCTATATCTGCCTAAGTGGGCACTTTAATCTACTGAGCTATTTGGCCCATCCTTCTCTCTGAATTTTGACAACATCTAAACAAAAAGAAGCTAATGTAAGTGGCATGAGTTTAACTTCACAAAGAATTATTGCAGCGTCAGTTCTCCAGAGACCTTGGCCCAGGGGAAGTGCCTCTGAGCATATCCGTGAGCAACATGCATCCTATATTTGGTCCCAGGTCCTTTTCTCTCTTCTTCTCTTCTCCTCTGCTTACCAACTGCCATGAAATAATCAACTCTGCTTTCCCATGGCCTTCTACCATTAAGTTCCTGCTTGGAACCAGGTGATCATGGAATGCGACTTCTGAAACCATAAGTGAAAATAAACCTTGTCTCCTTTAAGTTGTATATTTTGGATACTTGGTTTTAGGGATGAAATATTCACAGAGTGTACATTTGTGAAACTTTTAAAAACTATAATTTAGAATGAACTGTGAAGGCCTATTATTTTGATGTAATACCTCCTGAAACTATCAAATATTTAGTATAAAATATTTAGCATATTTAGTAAGAAGTATTCTACCCATTGTATTTATGGTAGTGTGAAGTTAGAGATGAACATCAAGAATAAGAAAATGATTAGATATGATATCTATATAATGGAATATGATATTGACATTCAAAATGGATGTGTCCAAAGAATAATGCAATGGCAAACGCTCACAACAGCAACAACAACAGTAATAACAGACAGTTTAAAAAGAAAACCAGGAACAAAATAGCTTATGCTTAGATGCTTCTAACTTTTAGAAGAAGTTTTAAAAAGAACTAAAAATAAATTTGCTAAATTAGATTTGCTAAATGTTCTATAATAGGCACACTTTACATTAATAGTCAGATACACATACATACTCATATTAAAACATGAATAAAATGTGATTTGAATGATTTTCCTTTCTTTAAAAATGTATTTAGTATGAGGTTTAAAAGGTCTACAAAGTCTACCTACACAGATTGGACTCATAGCGATGGTCCTATTTTCAGATTCCCAAGCTCTTAGGTCACAAGCACATATCACCATTCCCAGTCTCAACTGCTGTCTCAGTGTGCCCTGGGTGCAGTGCCAGCACAGCACGCCAGGGACTGAACCCTGGGTCCCTGCATCTGTGTAAGGAGGCATTCTAATTTACTGAGTTATCTAGCCAGCCCTTGCATGGTTTTCTAATTGGAAGAAGGATACTCTTGAAGATTCTTATGTTTCTTTCCTTTGATAGACCACAGTTTATCTGTATTGGCAACTGCCTATATGGGTATCTTTCTAATTACCATTTATTTAATTATTTATTTAATTATTTAATTATTTATTTATGGTACTGGGGATTGAATTCAGGACCTTGTGCTTCCCAGGGCAAGCACTTATTCTACTGGGCTATCTCCCCAGTGCCCTCTAATTACCTTTTCAATGAGACTTTGTATTGTATAGGGAGACCATGCAGTGAACCTCGAGTAAACAAATCTTAGAAAGACAGAATTTTGGAACAGAAAATACCTTAAAGGTCATCTAGTTCAAACCTCTTTACTATCCTTCAGTTTCAGCTACAGTTAATCAATCACCAGGTTCAAAGGACTTTTATATTAATAACTGGAAAATAAATTCAAATATAAAGTCAATTCTTATTGATTATTTCAGAAAAATGAAGCTAAACATTATGTTTATAAGTGGTTTATATTCTACAAATCACTTTTACTTGATTTCATGTTTCTGATAATAGCCTACATTTGTTCTACACATGATGGACAACTGAGGCTTAGAGGCTCAAGGCACTTGTTAGTTCCACTGTTCCTAAACCTAGGTCTGTCCCAACACTACCTCCTTTGCCTTAATATATTAAAATGTGATGGATGAACACATAAAAATCTATTTTATAATATGCACCAAGAACTATTTTAATTACACATTTAATAGCAAATATTTGAGTTTTATCATAGAAGATATGAGTTCTATTTGCAATTCTGTTATTGATTGTATGCTCAGCCATACTTTGTATGTTTTGGTTCTATCCTAATGATCTCTGCCTGTTTATCTGAAACCCATGAGAGCTATGAGACAATTTAATTAACCCTGTGTTTTCTCCCTTTGTGGGCTTGGACTAAGTTAAATGAGGGATTTCAAGGCCTGTTGTTATTTCCTGCCTTATGATGGAAAGCCAACAATTACCAACCAACACTCCTCATGAAGGAGGTATAGTGAAGGAAAAATAATTCTCTAATCCTCTTGAAAAATGGTTCAATAAAAGATATAGGTGGAACCTGTTTTCTAGCTGTGATTTCTTAATGAAATTCTAACTTCTAGAATGGCCAATAAAGATGGTGCTATGACTCAACTGCATAGTCAGAAGTGGATGATAAATTAGGCTGCTTAGTCTAGCACCAGGTATCTCCAGTAAAAAGATTGAGAATGGTCACAAACTAATGTTAACAAATGCCAGCCTGACCTTATGGTGAATCTCATGCCATCACTCTCCCTCCCGCCAAACATACTTTGGGATAAAAATTTATGTGAGTCCAAATTCCTGTTTCAAAACTTACTAGATAGCTTGTCATATAAATTTTGTATCATTAAAATGTTTGTATAATGTCTGTGTAAAATGGAGTGATTTATAGCTACCATGTACAATCCCTGTGGGAATTAAATGACAAAATTAACTTTAAATTTATAAATATAGCTCCAGCTCCTAGATAACTTTTTTCTGAAAATGTTGATTTTGATGATGACATTTTCATGGAAAAAATTCATATGTTGAAGCCCTAACATTAATGTATCAGTCAGTGCTTACTAGATTAAACAAATTTAATGCAAGATATAGAAATATATAAGAAGAGGATTGGCTTACAAAGAGCACTTGCAGAGTTAGGTGTGGAAGAGTGCAAAAGGTCTGTCTGCACTGGAGAGGTGAAGAATCCAGTCGAAGGTCTGGAGCTCAGTGTAGCATTCCATGTGCACCCAAAGGGTTTGAGATGGAAGGCTGAAGGATCTGTGCTAGAGGCTGAAGAGTCTGCACTGGAAGCCCAGAGCTGTATTTCAAGGTGAAATTGAAGACTAGAGTTTCTCTGAAGAAACAGAAGCAAATCTTCCTCCTTCATTTCTCTTTCATTCTATTCTGATGATAATCATCCCTAGGGTGGGTCTTCCATACCCAGAACTAAGTTATGCCCATCTAGTTGAGTATTTCTTGTATTTGAAACAATCAGTTGACTATCACAACTTGGTACCTCAGCCAGTGATTGTATTTGGAACCTTTAGACAGGCAATTAAGTTAAAATGAGGCCATTAGGATAGGCTTTAGTACAACCAGATGGATTTTCTTATAAGATGGATAATGATAGAAATGCAGTAACTACAGGCATCTGGCCCACAGAGAAAAGACAATGCAAGGCCATAGAGAGAGAGATTAATTTGATAACCTGCAAGTCACTGAGAGGCCTCAGAAGAAATCAAATTCACTGAAATTTGATCTTGGACCTCAAGTCTCCAAAGCTGTTTGAGAATTTTTTACTGCTTAAGCTAACCAGTCTGTGCAATTTTGTTATAACAACCCCGGAAAACTAATACATATATGTTAATCTTTCAGAAAAAGCTATTACTCCCTTTTTTTCTATTACTATTTCTACTTATTTTTTCTACTTCATAATAGGGAAATGATTCAAGAGCATGACTTTAGAAGTTAGCCTTAAATTTGAAAACTGAATTATCTATCCAAATAATCTGGCATACATTTCTTTTTTTTTTTTTTTTTTTTTTTTTGAGACAGGGTCTTGCTATGCAGTTGAGGCTGGTCCTGAGCTCACTTTTGTAGCCCAGGCTTGTTTCGAACTCGCACCAATCCTCCTGCCTCAGCCTCCCGAGTGCTGGGATTACAGGCGTGCGCCACCACGCCCGGCTTCCCTTTTTTTCTATTACTATTTCTACTTATTTTTTTCTACTTCATAATAGGGAAATGATTCAAGAGCATGACTTTAGAAGTTAGCCTTAAATTTGAAAACTGAATTATCTATTCAAATAACCTGGCATACATTTCTTAAGGATTTCTGAGCTTCAGATTTGCTCTCTGTAAAGTGGGGGCAATATCTATCACAAATTAAAAGAGACTTATATAAAGGTTGGAGCATTCTAGTGTTTGGCATACAGGTGCTAAATAATTGTTAGAACATTATATACAATGCACAATTTACATACATCTTATCACTCTGGCTTATTTTTTCCTAAACCTAGACAACTTGGATTTTTTTTTTCTGTATGAAATGCCACACATGTATGTATTTTTTATTTTTTATTTTATTTTTTGTGTGTATTTTCTACAATTATTTGATTTTTGGGATGGGGGAATGGAAAACTGGCTTGTATAATCTTCATTATCCACTACAGTCCAAGCATTTGCAGAGAGTTATAGTGTATTTTCAACATATATCTTAAAAATCTGTCTAATATATTTGAGTTTTAAAAATGACTTGATGATTTTGCTTCAGTGACCGAGCAATTTTCCTTTCTTGAAATCCTTTATATTTGTATTTTAGGAAGAAGTCATGGCTTATACTTAAACTCTACCTAGGTAATTTCTTTCCATGAGCCATTCTGAAGCCTTGCAATAGAATGATTAAAACTATTCATTATTATCACCTTATCCAATGCTAATGTGCTTTATAAGACATATTTTATGTTCTGGTCATTCTTTATAAGATAAATTTTATGGTCGGGCCTCATTCCTGCTCCAAAATAGTTTATAAAAGGTTTAATTAAATTGGAAAGAAATTTGGTTCTGCAAAGAATTCCTTATGATTCATGTAGCGAGATTTTTAGACTACAACTGTTTGTACTGTCCCCCGACATATGCTATCTATTTTTTTTTGTCTTTTTGAGACAGGGTCTTGCTATGCAGTTCAGGCTGGCCTTGAGCTCACTTTTGTAGCACAAGCTGGTCTCGAACTCACACCAATCCTCCTGCCTCAGCCTCCCTAGTGCTGGGATTACAGGCGTGCACCACCACACCTGGATACTACACTATCCTGCTGCTTGCTCATTTCCATCCTTTGCTTAGCTGTATAAGTTGGCATCACAATGTTTTTTATCCATAGGATCTATTTCAATGATTGCCATTATGTTCAGATTTTTACTTGCTGTCATTTATTCAAATTAATATTTCCTGGACACTTAGTATGTGTTATCCACTGTGAAAAAACATATTTAAAATGGTGTCAAAGAATACATATTCTAAAAATTCTAATCATATTTTATTTTTAAGGCTTCTAATTTTTTTGAAACATATTGTAATGCATTTTTTTCTTCTACTCCTGCCCATATTACATTATAACTCAAGCAGGCTGTTAAATCCTCTCCATAGTCTGAGAATTTCACAATCTTTTTTGTGTGCTATTTCAGCTCTCTCTCAGTTTTTAGAATAAAAGCCCCCACATGCTTTGGCGGTATGGTGAGAGTGATGGGTAGCTGAAGAAACTTCTGCTTATAAATATTACGTCTCATTTTGCTGAATTGTGGTAACTTCTTTCTTTGCTTTCACCAAAAGACCAGATTAGCACTTGTTATAGGCTTATTTTCATTTATTTGAGAATTAAAGGGTTTCAAGTGACTTGCTGATGAAGGAAAGGAAGATATCAAAACTATTACACTGGGCAACAATGTCCAGTGTACCCAGACTTATAACAAACTACTTCTTTTTCCATTTTAAAAAGAAAAAGTGGACATAAGAGAGGAAAACAGAGTCTTCCTCTTAATTGGGATCCATACCTGGAGGTGAGCAATGTATCAGGAAAAAGGGAAAAGATGATAAAAGAGAGTAAAGAAAAAGATACATACAGTCAAAGAATCCAACACTAATACTGGAATCCTAGCAAGACCTAGTTTATATCAGACACAGTATTTGCTTTACTTTTATTTTTATTTGTACTAAACTTGATGTAATTGAGTACAATATCCTCAATCTTTAACAACAATTTATAAACCAGCTGCAGAAAACCCTCTAGTCCTTACCATAAGTAAAATGTGTTGGGGGCTAAACAAAATAGGTAAAACATATGTTTGCTTTTACAAAGGCTACTGTGTAGCTGTGTAGAGCATCACAAAAAGGATAAAACAGAAATTAAGTATTGAAAATTTCAGGGCTGGACAGATAGGTCAGCAGATTAAAGTGCCTGCTTAGGGAGATGCAGTGACCAAGGTTTTATCACTCTGCATGCTATGCTGGCCCTGCCCCCAGGGCTTGCTGAGACAGTGATTGAGACTGGCTGTGGTGGTGTATGCCTGTAATCCCACCACTTGAGGGCTGAAAACAGGAGAATCACTACAAGTCCAGTCTTTGTAGTGAAACCCTGTAGATCCTATACTAAATATGAAGAAAAAAGAAAATTTCAAAATGAGAGCTTAAGCTTTAAATCAAGGCAAAAAGCCAAGCTTTATTCTATTCCATCTTTTCTTTGCCTTGCTGTGTACTTGAGCAAGTCTTTTCTCTGTCAAGTGATCTCCTCCTCTCTCTCACCATCTCTGGTAGTAGGAGAGAGGATGAGACACAGAGATGAAAGGAGAAAGTGGCATGGGCAGTGTTATGGTTTGTGTCTGGTTGTCCCCCCAAAGCCGCATGCAGTTACTGGGGAGGGCCTTCTAGAATTTGTGATTAATTCATGAACCAATACTGAGATTATGGATGTGAGTGTTACACCCACCCTGGGGCAGATAGGCTGAATGAAATAAGGAAGGTAGAGAGGCTTGCTTTCTGTCTCTGCTGCTGTCACTGCTCCTCCATTTTTGCCCTTCTTGTTTTACCACTTTCTGCTGCCATGAACTGCTGCCCTCTGCCATGTGCTACCATACTTTAGAGCCAGCCAAGTATGGACTAAAACCTCTACAAACTGTGAATTAAACAAACCTTTCCTTCCTTAATTTTGAATGTATGGTATATTGTTCCAGTAATGAGAGAAAAGTAACTGAGACAAGGAGAAAGGAGAGGAAAGGGGGGGGGGAGGGAAGTGTGAGGGAAGAGAGGAGGGATGGGGAGAGGAAGAAAGATGGAGGAAGGAGAGGAGGGAGGGAGAAAGAGGAGGGAGAGAGAAAAGGAAGAAGAGGGGGAGGGGAGGGAAAAGGTAGGAGGTGAGAGAGGGAGAGGGAAAGAGAGAGGGAGAGGGAGGAGAGAGCTTAGATTTGTAAGATGTAAGACAATAAGCATTTGGGATAATTACTTATGAGCTCTGTTGTTTTGCCCAAATTGAAGTCTATAGTTAGCAATCATCCCTGAGCTGCCCTTCATTTTCACAAAGGAACAAAGCTAGGTCCAAATTTTTCCCAGCTCAATAGCAAGTCAAATCTCAAAACCACATTTTCCCCTCCTGATGCAATGTTTTGTTTTCCTGCATTAAGTAGTGTATAATCTAAAACGATTATTGACTCAGGAGAAAAAGCTGAAAATATATTCTTATTCTTGACACATATTACTGTGAGAGAAACGTCTCTTTAAAAAAAACAAACATCTCTCTGTTAATGTGAAGATGAAGAGGAAGGAGTAATTATTCTACTTAGAGTGAACAAGGTGAATAACCACTTGAGAGCAGGAGGGCTATATCGTGCATTTTGAAACTGTATTGAAATACAATCGATCCATTCTGGCAGAAACTACTTCTTAAGCCACTACCACTTAAGAGTTAAGCAGGCGTTAATTACAAATATAAATTGAACGCAGGTGGCAAGGAAGTGAGCCCAATACAAGCACCTGACCGGAGGGAAGAGGCTCACAAAGGTGAAAAGCTGCGAACCGCTCGTTCCCTTTACAACACCACCCAGAGCAAGTAACCCTCCTGCTTTCTCCACTCCAGGCGCCAAGTTTGCACGCTTGCAGGCATTCTATTGATTCACACTCGCGTCCTTCAACAGGTAGCGCCAATTACAGCTTCTACAGCATGGTTGTATTGGCCAATACCGCCGTCAATCAACCACCTGCTTTTCTAAATTCTCCCCTCCCCCTTTCTTTGGCTTTTCCTCTAGCCTATCGCCGAACTCCTACTGCGCCTGCAGACCACAGGATTGGCAGTGACACGGCTTCTGCCCTTCGGGAGCTCCAGAGCATCCCGCCCTCTTCAGCGCCGCGCTCTGGAGGCGAGAGGCGGGGTCTGCGGCTCGGGGGTGGAGCCTGCCTCCCACGGCGGAGGCGGAGCCTGTAGCGGAGTCCGCCCGCTCGGTTAGGACCTCGGAGAGCGCCCGGCGCCGCTACCAGAGAGACCGGAGAAGCGGCCGGAGCCGGGCGCACTCAAGTCTGCGAGACCAACCCCTTCGCGCCCTTCGCTGCCCGGGCTGGCCGGCTAGCGGCGGCTGAGGAAGGTGCCTAAGTCCGGGGTCGGTAGTCGTTCGTCTGGGACGCCGCAGCAGCCGTCCAGCCACGGCTCGCTACACCTGCGTGCGCGTGTGCGTGTGTGAGCGCCCGCGAGGGTCTGTGAGGGTGCGCTCGGCCGGGTGCGCGGCGGTCTGGGGAGGCTGTCGGTGTGCTCGCGCGTTGAGTGCCCGGCTCTGGGGAGCGACGGCGGAAGCCTGGCTCCGCACGCCCGGTGGGCTGAGGCGGGACTCGCGTCGCAGCCGCCGCGGCAGCCGCCGCCGCTGCCGCCTCGCGTCCCCTGAGAGGGCTGCCGTGTTGCGCAGAGCGAGACGGCGGGCGGGCGCCGCGGCGGCTGCGGGAGGGCTGTCGGCGGAGGTGGGGTGGGTTGAGGAGGGGTGGTAGCGAGAGGCGCGGGCGGGAGGGGGCCCGGGAGAGTGGAGGGGCTGGCTTGGCCGCTCGCCCCTCCCGTCGGCTGTGGTGTTGAGGTTTTGGGCTCTGGGTTGTTGGGAAAGGGAATGGAATGAAAGGAAAGGCATCTTTGCCTCCCAAATTTCCCCACTGAGAGAAAACGGAGGGTTGAAGATGTCTGAGAGGCAGCCCGGAAGATGGTGGCAGAGTAAATTCCAGCCCCCTCCAACAGCGTTTTCCTGAAAATAAAATATTATGAGCTGAACATTTAGAAAGAAGTCCCGCCTTTAAGAGAGACGCAGAGGGTCTTGTTCTTTTGAATTCTGGCTTGATTGTATAATAATGATGATATAATGTTAATGATGAGGATGACACTGCCTTTTATTTTTACCCCAGTGCTGTCAAAGCATAGCTACAGCAGAGGATAAAGCCCTTGAAAATCTGATGTACGAAGAGGGAATATTGTTGCTCTTGGAGTTGTCCTTATTTATTTTATAAAGATGGGTTTTTTAGAATTGAAATTTGACAGAGCCTCTTTTATTTCCCAGTTTGTGGCCAGTGCTCGTAAAATGGGGACTGGCTATTACTGCGTTGAATATGAAAAAATAAACGATTTCACCTGATATAGTTCTATGTACTCAGTCACCCCTTTCTCTTTTCCTTTGAATTTCTCAACAGTGTCTAAAATGAAAAAGTTTAATTTCCGAAAAGTTTTGGATGGCTTAACTGCCTCCTCCCCTGGCAGTGGCAGCAGCAGTGGCAGTAACAGCAGTGGTCCTGGAAGTGGTCCCTTGCAGATGGGAGGGACCACTGGAGTTCTGAGAGAGGAAGTTCAGGAAACCCTGACTTCAGAGTATTTCCAGATTTGCAAGGTAAATTTTGCATTACTTGAGGCCTATTGTTGCTTTATTATATTTCTGTGGAGAAATAAAATAAATAAATAAAACATCACAGTAGGAATTGTTGACTGGGAATTGAAGCATCGTAGACAGTGATGTGAAAAATCCTGTGGATACATCAGTCTGAGTAATAAAAATATTTCAGGTTTCAACTTTGGCATCAACTTGATTAGTGATAGCAGTCTGAGGGAAGAAATAATCATAAACAAAAGGTAGAATTTGAAGATCATGTTAAGACCCAATAGTGGTTGGCATATAATATTTATGTATAAGCAGTAAACTGAAGGAGAAAATAGTCATTTGGTTTCCTGTGTGGTCATTAAGAGAAGCTAACTGCCACTGTATTTACTATCCAGTATAAAATGAATAGAAATAGTAATACATTTACTAATATGTATTAAATGTAGTAATGCATTTCTGGAATTAAATAAGACAGTGGCAAAATAGATCCATTTATTTTAAAGGTTCCAATGAAAATGAATTGAAATTCTTAACAAAATTTCCCTAAATTTTTCATCTCTTCATATATATGTAAACAAACAGCAAATAAATACTATGAGCATATTATTTATGGAACTTGTAATATAAAAACTTGAAAAATATGATTTATTACTGAGAAAGCATTTTAGGTAATTATTCTGTGATGTTGAACTTCTAGTGAAAAAAGGGAAGAATTTCTGGCAGGGAACAAAGATGAAAATTTACCAAACAAGTATGTTAATATAGATAGTATCATTTTATGATACTATTTATTTGTATTGTCCTTTTTTGAGTTTTCTCTGAATGTGCTTTTGATATGGTTTGTACAGATGAGTATTGTTTTGTACATGTGTTTGAGTACATAGGAAAAAGTATCAAACTTTGAAACTACAGAAATTAATCACCAAATGTTTATTTATTTCAAGTTTTTACAAAATCACTGAAATTATTTTTACATAGTACACAAGTGTAGAATGGGATAAGGAAAACATTAAATATGTAGTTACCAATTTACTTAAAAGCCAAATTTATTTAGAAATAGATTAAACAGATTCAAATTAAACAAATATTATGAAGTTTGTACACAGTAGTAATTTTTCCCTGATTATGAAGAATAGATATTCTGTGAAATTAGAGAATAACTTAGTAATGATGACGAGACATATTCATTACTAGTAACCAAACTTGGACTGCCAGGCAGGGAATTATACCATAATTTTGTAACCTTTGACATATTGCTGTTTCTAATCCTAGATTTTGAAAATAATTTATTTCTATATTCCCAGTATTTATGAATGCCATAGTGATGCAGAAGAATGTTACTAGAGATAAGATTGGTATAGGAAGTATAAACTTTTGAGGCAGATTTGTATTAGGTGATTCAGGTTATAAAGCTGATATTAAAAACTTCAAAATGAAAACTTTAAAGGAACTGTAA
Organism: Myocastor coypus; assembly: GCA_004027025.1. Lineage (NCBI taxonomy): Eukaryota > Metazoa > Chordata > Mammalia > Rodentia > Myocastoridae > Myocastor > Myocastor coypus. The sequence continues at coordinate 79,762 of PVJA010000953.1, forward strand.
ATGCAAGAGAAAATGAAATTATAGCCATTTAGCTATTCATTCAGAAAAGAGAAGTCATGAAACCTCTTAGAAGTTAAATACGTACTACTTTGAAAACATGACAGGGTAGAAAGAACACTAATATAGGAATAAGAAAAAGATTTTTTATTTAAAGCTTTACCATTTTATAGCAAAATTATCTTGAACAAAACATTTATTGATTTGATATTTTACAACAATGGTATGGGGTAAATATTTCTACTTATCTGAAAGAAAGGGGGTTATTGAAAATTTAGAGAAAATAATATGAAGACAATATATAAATTGGGGTAATAAAAGGTATATTTGTGTTATTGTCAAAAACTTTAAAACTTCCTTCGTTTGTAGTAGAATTCATATAACCATTAGAGTATAATGTTATAGGCTATTATAACGTTGAGTAATGACTTTCAAATAAATTACAAGGATAATGTGTTAATAGTATTGAAATCTTACTAAATGGAGAAAATACTGTGGCATTGTTGAATAAGAATGTAGTTAGTTTTAAAAAGTGGTTATGTGACTGGATAATAGTTTATCAGGTCTATAATAAAATATATAAATAGGTTAAGGAAATTCCACAATTAGAACTGGTATTGCAGAAGGAAATTCATTTAGACATTCTGATTACTTACGGAAAAAATCATTCTGTTCTGAGTAATAAGGAATTGAGTATTAAGGAATTTGAGTACTTGTACCTTTCAACATGTCTGATACTAAAGCACTGTATATTTAGACTTAGTGCTTGAAAATCATTGCCCTCTCTACTGTTTAATGAGTCATCAACTTTTATCTATTTCATTTCCTCAGTATTTCAGAAATGTACTCCCCTTTTCTATTGTTGGTACTTGTTCATTGTACCATATTTTCTGGTGTGGTCTTTAGTTTCTGTTTTACTTTATTATTTTTATTTCATTGTAAGGATTTTACTTTGATATGCAATGTTAACCACATAACTTCTCTGCTAGAATTTCTGTATTGGTTTCTCTAGAGTAATTGTATTCTACAAACCAAAAGTTGTATTTGAAACCCCATTAAATAACACCTATTAAAACAAATAAATGTTGTACTCCATTTACATATAATAGTAGTTTTATGAGTCATAACTATAAGTTGTGTAATCAGTTAGGAAAATTTTATTCTTTATATTTGTTTTTTGTTGTATAATATCCATAGAAAGATAGCAGAATATTTGTTAGGCCTTATAAAACAAAAGGACAAAGGTTCAACCTTTATAATCAGGGCCCCCCTTCTGTCCCTCTCTTGGACAGAAATTTTCTTTCCTCCAATAAATCTGTTCTATTCATAAAAAGTAATGTATCTATTTACTATCATGTTTTAAGTTCAGTATGCTTTTGAGATAATTGTGAAGTAAACAGATGAACTTTCCTGAACGTTAATTAAATGAAACATGATTTGAAACTACTATACTTAATATTATTTATTCAATTACATATTTATTTAATTTTTGTTTGCTGTTCCCATTAGAATATATTCTTGACATAGGGAGGTTTTATTTTATTCATATATGTATCACAAATCTATAAAACAGTGCATACAATGTAGAATGTAGTTAAATACTTATTGAATAAATTAATGAATAAATAGGAGCAAGAAAACTATTAGAGTGTAGTATGTTAAGAGCAAATTAGATATTATTTTGAATGACTTTAGAAAGAGGTTCATGATACAAGTTTTATGTTACAGAAAGAACATGCAACCATCAATGAAAGTAAAAGGTGAAAGATTTATATGATCTAAAGAGAAAACAGAGTATCCATCAGTGAAAGTGACACTTTAAGAACATGATTTTTGTTTCTTAATATGGAAGCTGGTACATTCAATTGAATTTAATTTGCTTTTATCTTTTTGAGACAGGGTCTTGCTATGCAGTTCAGGCTGGCTTTGACCTCAGTTTTGTAGCCCAGGCTGGTCTCGCACTTGCACCGATCCTTCTACCTCAGCCTCCCAAGTGCTGGGATTGCAGGCATGTGCCAATTAATGCACTTTGGATTAGGAAGATATTGGCAACATTATTATTTCCAAATGGTTCGAGAAACACTTGAAAATTGTGAGATTGATAGCGACAAATGCACAAGATATTCTAGACCTAATTAGTAAGATTTACAAAAGTAAGTATATCGCTAGTCACATATTTTAATCCCACATATTTTTTGGTTAAGAACCAAAAAATAATTAAATATTTGTAAAAATAAATAAATAAAGGTGATTGTTATGTATCTTAAGATCTCTGCTTTTTCTCTTGAGAGCAAAAATGTATAGGGAAGGTTTGAGTAAAGAAATGTTATATACATGTGTGATGTATTTTTACAACTTTTAAAGAAAGAAAACAATTACATTTTGATACAAAAAGTCCTGTGGTGCTGATGTATTGCTAAGAAATTGTGACCTTGATCTCATCATGAAATTTCAGGAGAGTTAACAGTGTTCTCATCGTTCATGTATATCTCAATATAGAAATAATTTTAAATGTTATGTAATTTTCAAGTATGTTTATCTATAGGCTTATCACCTGTGATTAAATGAAATTTCTATTCTTGAAGTTTATTGCATTTTTGTAGTTGTCTTTCTGCCATCACTTGAAGATGTGCCTATGAAAATTCTGATTTAAATTCCATAGTTTATATTTTAATTTTAGGACAATTATACTGAACTGAGGTAATGATTCTATACAACCAAAATGTACTGTATTTGGTACTTGGTCTATGGGATCTCACTACGCAGATCAAACTCGTAGTGGTCCTCCTGTTTTCAGCCTTGCAAGTGCTTGAGTTACAGGTGTACACTAAGCCCAGTGTCAGTTGCAATCTTAGCATGCCCTGCTGGTGCAGCACGCTGGGAATCAAACCCGGTCCCTTGCTTTAGTCCACTGAACTATCTGGTCAGCCCTATGTATTAGATTAACAGCCATTAACTTTCACTGTATCTAATGAAGTAATCAAGTAGAAGTCCTGCTTTAAGTTTTTAAATTGAATTTTTTTTCCCTAAGAGAAAACTTAATTTTTGTTTCCACTTAAGTATCAAAATAATAATCTATATAAACTTTTATTTCTAGTGTTGGTTTCTCAAGTATTTTTTGATGTTTGAAAGGCTAATTTTGTAAAATGTGTAATATACTCGTGTTTCACATAAAATATATATTAAATATATTGGGGATTTTAATTTTCTAGGTAATGCTTAATTTTATTATAATGATGTATAAAATATTAGTGATTGTGTTTTTAGGAACTCAAAGATACAAATCATATTTAAAAGATTTGGAAGAGGCAGTTGTATAAGAATAAAATATAAGACCTCCAAAAACTGCATAAGAGGCCTACTCTGATAGCATGGGAGTTAGTTAAATGAAACATTCATAGTCATTGCAAAATATGGTAAGAAGATATATTAATATTATTCAGAACATTTTATGCCAGGCGTGGTGGCACACACGTGTAATCCCAGCACTTGGGAGGCTGAGGCAGGAGGATTGGTGTGAGTTTGAGACCAGCCTGGGCCACAAAAGTGAGCCCAAGGCCAGCCTGAACTGCATAGTGAGACCCTGTCTCAAAAGGACAAAAATAAAAGAACATTTTATAAATATATCTTGAATAGTAATTAGACTATAAACTACTCTCTGCTAGTCACCTATAGTAAGAGTGAAATAATGTTCTTTGTTGGTTGATTTATCAGAAAAATTACCTATGATATCGCTTCTCGGCCTTTTGGCTAAGATCAAGTGTTGAAAAATTACCTATGATATTTTTTACACTTATGTACTGTATTAGAATGATTTTAGTTTTATTGAAGGCCCAAGTTATTGATTGATAATGTATAGAATGACTGTTAACACAATGATATTTAATGATGGTATAATCAATATAATGATTTTAAAATTGAAAATACAGTATTTGGTGCTTTGTTTTTAATTTTTACAATTGGATTATATTTATGCAATAAATATCCCTCAAATTAACAGAAGCACAAAATTAACATCTCATTAAGACATATGTATTTTATTATAAATATAGTCATTTTATAATTTTGGCTTTAGATTTGCTAGTGAGAGAGTATGACTATATTTTATTTTATGTTTTTACTTTTTTAAATTATAGTGATATTAGAAATCTAATACTGTCCTCAACTGAAGATGATAAAATTAGTTTACCATCAAGGAAAATGAATTGGATTCCTTATCCAACAGAAAGACAAAAACTTTCTATTAGTCTAGAAAATGAAAAAAGTTTACAAATCATTAGTACTATAGTAAATCAAGGGCAAACTGAAGTAGAAAAAATGCTTATTGTGGATAAACATCTGAGTTGGTGGAAAATGTAAATTTAACACAGGAGCCACAGGAAAATTGAACAGAATGATAAAAGGAAAATTCAAAAAGTACAGAGTCAGAATCTTTCTTTATAGAAAGGGAGAAATTCAGCCATTCTCAGCTTTGCAGAGAGGTCAACAATGGTAAAAAAAAATAAACAGCACAGAACTGTCATAGACAACTAAATTTGGCCAAGAAGAATTTGATTAGGGTAATGTATTTTCAGTAAGAGAATGGATAGCATTAAAGTTGCACTATAATGAAGTATTCTAATTGGTAGAATAATTGATTTTAATAGCAAATATAGGATTTGATTTTATCTCAGTGAAAAGTGATCAGAAAGTAGTAGAGATGTTATATTATGATATCATCTTGATACATCATAAGAGTAGTAAATAAAATAAAGCCACAAAAGTTCAAATGAGATGACTGAATTGAGAAAGTTTGGGTGGAGAAATATAGGTAGGGTTTCTTTTTAAAATACGAGGTATTGTGTGGGCGAGATCGCTCAGCAGTCTAAAGCCCCTGCTTAGACAAGTTTAGCCAAGCATGCAGGGACTGCACTTTGAACCCTAAATAAACAAACAAACAAAAAAATAAATATCTAAAGTAGTAGATATCTTAATTGGAAATTTTTTTCTTTACTTGATGGGAATTTATATCTGCACTTTATTTCCTTTTAGGTAAACTGTGATTATATTAAAATAATTGTTTATTAATTTCCTATTGCTGCTTTAACATTTGCCAAAACCAGTAGTTTAGAACAGTATAAATCCATTACTTTATAGATATGAAGATTTGAAGTATGACATGGATGTCTCTTGTTGCAATAATTTTTTCCAGCTCTCAGAAGCTGTTCACAGTTTGTTGGATAGTGATCACCTTTCACTTTCAAAATTATGGTTTTCATTACTGTGACACTGACTTTCCTCCCTCCATCTTCCATGTTTCATGATGCTTATGATTCCACTGAGCCAACCATAAAATCCAGGTTAACCTCTCCATTGCAATGATTAATAACTTTCATTCCATCTACAGTCTTAATTCTCCTTTTCTATGTACCACACATATTTATATGGGTTGTTTTCTTTCTTAGGGGGAAGGGTGCTGTAATTTAGTTTACCACAAAGATGCTTCTTACTCTCATATATTCTACTTTTAGTTTTATGGAAAATCTTAAACAAACAAAAGCAATAGCATAATGGATCTGCAGATTCCAGTTATTGATTTTGAAAAATCTTGCTCCTATTTATTGTCATATTTACTAATCTGTCATTTCATTATTTTAATGCAAATTTCAGACATGTTATCCTTCTGCATATATAAACCACAAAGGCCAGATTATTACCTTCCATATTTTTAAAAAAGTAATATAATTTCAAATATCATTACATCTAAAGAATTTCTTTATATAATTCAGTATGTAGTTAATATTTAAATTTTCTTAACTGACCCATATTGTTTTGTAGTTACATTGAGATCCAAGGAAAGCCCATGTTGCATTTGTACTTAACATAAGGTTATTTGGGGCGTAGTACATTTAAACAAAAAATAAAATCAAGCTGTGCTATTGTATATGTTAATGAAAATAGAACTATGTCTGACTCCTTTTGAATTGGAAGAGGAACTGGGTAGGTTGTTCAGTGTACTTCAAAATAGCAAGTTATGATACACTGATTTTTGAGTTTTCAAGACATGCTAATACTGTTGGCAAAAAGAATATTGCTAAGTTGAGTAGAGTACTAGTGAGGAATTTAATTTATTGAATTGCATTGATAAATTGATTCCGTTGTATAATATGTATGATACAATTATTAATACAAAATTCAGGGAGTTTCTTATTCCCCTCTATTATCTTATGATAGTTTATTCATGAACCTTTGTTTTTTTTCCAGTTTCACTTTAACCAAATTTCCATTGATACTTGTAATGTTTAGTATTCTTGTGCTTTGCAGTAGCTACCTAGCTTAATTTGTGATGCTACTTTCTATGTAGACATTAAAAACCTATTCTGCATATAACTCTGTACTAGACAGTTTTTAATTAAGTCATCATTTTTAAAGAACATTTATAAGGAAACACAGTACATGAAGTGTTTTTGATTAATAATTTATATCATCAATGTGCTATAATTCATTTTTAGAGTTTTATGAAATTTCCTCTTGGATCAAGTCCTTTGCTTCCTGCTTTTTCCTGTTAATTTTGAATCATTTTATACTGTACCTGCTAATTTTATCTTTGCCTATTGGCCAGATTAATTTCCATTTGTTAGGCTGGCAAGATGGCTCAGTGGTCTAAAGCACCTGCTTAGGCAAGCTTAGGCAGCTGCAGGGATTGTGGTTTGATCCACGGCACCACATGCTGTACCAGCCCCACCACCAGGGCAAGCTGAGCCAGATATAATATATTAAAAAAAACCTTCCATTTGTATTGGCTAGCTCTTGGCTAAAAGTTCCTTTTATTTTAGAAAATGTTTAAAATATATTTCTTTTGTAATAGTTTTACTCTCCTAGCAAGTCTAATACTCTTGTAGCAACTAGTAACATACCAAAATGACTTTTTAAGTTAAAATTTCTTCTGAAAGGGTTGAAATATGTTTAGTCTTGGTATGTTCAGTATAACTACAAAAGAGTTATCTTCAAATCATGCTTTTTGTTTTCTGATAACTAACACTCCAATTTCTGTTGTCATAAAAAGCAGGGTTATACATTTACTCTTTTTTTTTTAATGGCTTGCCGTATACCAAGTTTGGGCTGAGCATTAAGCATTAGCACTGTATTAAGTCAGTTCCTCTTTAGAGTACATTTGCCTGTTTTCAAATACAGAAACTAAAGCTTGAGAAGGCTACATCATGGCAGGGTATGGCAGTCTGGAATGGTGGTAAGCCAGGTATTCAACCCACAGGTCCGTTTTAGTGCCCACGTCCACCCCCACATCCTTGTGGTCCAGGCTTTCTCCCTTACTGCAGAGGGGCCTCTTCCCTATACATTTACTACTACTATTCCTTCCTCCTCCTCCTCCTCCTCCTTTTCCTCTTCTTCTTCCTCTTCTTCTCCTCCTTCTCCTTCTCCTTCTCCTTCTCCTTCTCCTTCTCCTTCTCCTTCTCCTTCTCCTCCTCCTCCTCCTCTTCCTCCTCCTCCTCCTCCTCCTCCTCTTCCCCCTCCTCCCTTCCTGGGATTAAACTCAGGATCATGTGCTTACCAGGCAGGCACTCAGTCTATGGAGCTATCTCCCTGGCCAAGAAGTTGAGAAGGACTTTTTTTTTTTTGGCTGGCTCAGGCTGCCTTAACAGTGATCCTTGGTCTCTGCAACTGATTGCGTTTGCCTGAGCAGACACTTAGACAACTGAGCTAAGCCACAGGCTCCCTGTATATATCCTTTATTTTTAATATTCTGGCTAGCTCAGCCTGCACTGGGGGTGGGGCTGGTGCAGCATATGGTAGCAGGGTTTGAACTATGGTCCCTGTGGTTGCCTAAGCTTGCTGAAGCAGGTGCTTTAGACTGCTGAGCTATCTTGCCAGCCCAACTCTTAACTTCATTTAATTTTAACATTTTCACAAATACTATGTAGTTTATCCTAAATAAAGGATATGTAGTTATCCTATAAATTTTAAAAGCTTGGAGCAAGAGATACATATTGAGGCATCGGTTGTTAAGAGCTGAACATTTGAGAATTGCTAACTAAAGAAAAAATAAGAAAAATAAATGTTTGATATGTAATTTATACAAAATAAAATTTACAGAATTTAAGTACTCTATTGATTAGATTTTGGTTTAGTTTTTTATGCTTAGTTTTTCATTCGATTGAAGTAAGCAGAGATTATCCAAATGAGAAAAGACGTATTTATCCAGAACTTGTTGAAGCAAGACAGTTGAAGATCAGTAGTTGTATTTAGCAGAAACTAAAAAGTAGATCAATGGGAGGTCTCTATAATGAAAAAAGAGAAGAGTTAAGATAATACATCTACTGGAGGTTGTTGACATGGGAAATTAAAGGTAAGCTAAGTAAAGTTTGGAAATTTTATGAAATTACTTTGGGAAATATATTTAACTTTCATCAGTATTGAGCTGGAAGTATTGTCAGGGAGGAAGCTGTAAAAATTGGGGAACCTGGCTGTCACTGAACAATTCCTGATTGTACTGTTTGCAATCGCTGCAGAGATTATTGTTTGACTTCTACAGTTTCCTGCATGAACTGTAGTGGGCTTTCTTGGGACAGTTGTTGCAGGAATTGTGGATCAGAGTTCTGTTATCGTTTAAGATATAGCCATTGTGTGTTGTATTTTATTGTGTGGTTGATTTTTCAGTTATGTTTGGTACGTGGGAATCGGGAATATAGCACAGTAGAATAAGTGCTTGCCTGGCAAGCCCAAGGTCCTGAGTCCAATCCCTGGTACTGAAAAAAAAAAAATAAAAGAATCAAAATAAAAAATACATTTGGAATGTGTTACAGATCTTACATAGCCTTTTACATCCTACTGCTTTCAATTTAACATTAGAGTATACTTATTTCATGATAATTGTGAACTTTTCATTTATATAATTTTACAGGCTTTATGATAGCTCATCTAGTAAAAGCACTCTTACTATTGAAAATGTAGTTGTCTTCATTTTTTGAATTCTTACAATACTATTATGAACATCTGTGAGCATTGTACTTTGAGCATATTTAATATTTTCCCAAGCTAGAGTCTCAGATGTAAAATACTGTTGCTGTAGGGCCTATGTATTTATTACTTATTTGCTGAAAGTATTCACCAATCTAAAAACACCCTATAATATATAACTGCTATGATAATAGCATTCTCACCAGCTGTAGATATTAGGATTTTTAAATTTCATAGATGAAAACAGAATTTCATAGTATTTAATTAATATTGGTCACTACTAGTGATCTTGGTTATTTCGCATATTTATTTTAAAATCAGTTCATTCTTTTTAAAAATTGTTTTTTTTATGGCCTTTCTCTTTTCATCTATTGGTTCTTAATAACATTTGTATCAGTTTTACCATTTTTATTCCAAATAATTTGATATACAATAGACTCTAATGATATTTTCCTTTAACCAGTCCATCAGCTGTACTACTTATTAACTGATTCTTACTGTTTCCACTGGCCATGAAACTTTTTTTTTTTTTATCAGTTATTCACTTTCTTTTTTTTATATATATTATGGCCAGCTCAGCCTAGTCTAGGGGTGAGGCTGGCACAGCATGTAGTGCTGGGGATTGAACCACAGTCCATGCAGTTGCCTAACATTGCCTAAGCAGGTGCTTTAGACTGCTGAGCCATCTTGCCAGCCTCTACCTTTCAATGTATACTATGAATTGTATCTGGGATAACTATGTTCTTTCACCCTTCTTATTGTTCTTATGCCAATACCATAATGATTTCATTATCAGGCTACAGACTAACAAAGATATAGTTTGGGTTTTGGAATATTTAAAAAGAAATGAAGTTTCTTTGCCTATCAGCCAATGATGCATACCTGTAGTCAAGAGTACTTTTTAAAAAGATTATTAGTACATGTTTGTAATGATTATATCATATGGGTGTTGGTACAAACAGTGTTATTAAAACAGTGGTGGCTGTGTATTATATAGCAATGACTTGTTATAGAATTTGGCTTATGTTAGTGATTTTAGGGCAAATTCAAAGAAGCATGAATTGAATGTTGTCAGAAAATGAGGACAATTCTACGATTTGATATCCTAAGATTTTTTAACATATCCAAGTCTAAGGAAGTCTAAGAATTTTTTTAAAACAAAATCTCAAAAACAGGAAACAAAACAAAATGAGATTATGTCAAATTAAAAGCTTTTTGCATAACAATGTCAAGGACACAACACAGTGCAGACATAAATTATAGAACAAGAGAAGATATTTGTAATGAATCTGACAAGGTGTTGAAATCCAGAATATAATAAGCAACTCTAAAAACTCAATATAAAAAGTAAATAGCTTTATTTAAAAATGGATTATTGATCTAAATAGTGTTTCTCAAAAGACAACATTTAGTTCACCAAAATGCATATGAAAAAATACCGAACATCACTAATATTCAGGGAAATGCAAATCAAAATGAGGTTATGAGAACAGCCTCATCCCAGTAATAATATCTGCGATCAAAAAGAGTTAAAATAACAAGTCATGACCAGAACGTGGAGAGCAAAGAATCTCTGCACAGTGTTAATGGAGAATGTGAATTAGTACAGCTATTGTGGAAAATAGTATGGATGCTTCTCAAAAAATTATGAGTAGAATTACCCTGTGATCATCAATCTTAGTACTGGGTATATATTCAAAGGAAATAAAATTGGTATGTCAGAGATATCTTCTTTGCACTGTAGCATTACTCAAATAGCCCAAAAGTTGAAACAATCTGAATCTGTCTTCTCATGAACAGATAAAAGAAATGTGATACATAGACAGGGTGGAATACTAGTCAATCATAAAAAAGTGAAATCCTGTCACTTGGATAGAATGAGAAATCATTATGGTCAATGACATATAGTAAAGCACAGAAAGAAGTGCCATAATCTCATACATATATGGAATTTAAAAATCTCATAGAAGATGATTGTTGAATAGTAGTTACCAGATGCCACAGAGAGCAACTAGGCAAGGGACAGACAGGGAAAAGCTTATCAATATGTAGTTTCCCTTAAATACGTGCAAGAGCCTCAATGTGTTGTTATGTAGTAGGCTGACTATAGATATTAATAATGTATTATATATTTGAAAAGCTAGAAGAAAGGATTTTGAAACCTTTTGTCCAATAGATGATATTTAAGGGTATAAATATGTTTAACCTGATTTATATATTACTGTATAATATAATTTTTGAACACTGCATGGAATCATTAATTTGTACTTTTTTCATGTATGAATTACAATATAGTAAACAATTAGACACAAGGAATGGCTTAGAGCTAAAATTATAATAAAGAAACAACTGTTCATGTTAGTGGGGTAAAGGAAATGTTTAATTATTAGTGTAAATGTTCTGTTTTTACTGTTGTTTGTACCCTGGCATAATTCCATAATAGTCTTATTTTTGTCTTGCTTCATCACAATTATTTGATGTTAGTGTTAGGTGAATATCTTCATATTCAAAGGGAAATGTAAACACCCTGCCTATTAATGTCATACCAAATGTAGCATAGCTCTTTGAGCTTGCTTTTTCTCTTTAGCAATTTTTTACTTAATATATGATAGCTACAATATGTTGTTAAGCAAGCCTGTTTCAATACCTAGGTAAAAGAATTTTACCTAGCCAATAGTCTATATTAGTCAACTTGTATTCATATATAATTGTTCTATATTGTTTACTATAATTATATACTTGAATTACTTATGATATAGTGATTCGTAATAAGTATACAAATTTTCTTAAGCTTTGTGTTATTTATATTGTAAATAGGTTTTTTCTTTCCAACTTAAGAAAATGATTTGGAATTTATTTACTCCATATAACAATTGCCAGAAGGTAGCCATTTTTTTTCTTGTCTAAACAATATTAGTACAAACCTTTATTCTCAATAAACTAAGACAAAGTAGCTGTATATCTATCCTCTCTTGTGTATATACAGATATACATATATATGTATATATATATTTAAAGGTTTTTTTTTTTTTTTTTTTTTTTTAGACAGGGTCTCGCTATGCAGTTGAGGCTGGTCCTGAGCTCACTTTTGTAGCCCAGGCTGGTCTCGAACTCGCACCGATCCTCCTGCCTCAGCCTCCCGAGTGCTGGGATTACAGGCGTGAGCCACCATGCCCAGCCAATATATATTTAAAGTTTTTAATACTAGCAGAAAATATATCACGTCTTATAAGTAGATTGTAAGTCAAGATACAGTATGAATAATAAAACAAATATTACAATTAAATAATTAGAACAATTAATTAAATATTAATTAAAATTAAATTAAGTATTTGAAAACAATATTCCAAAATTCAAATAAAATTGTAAGTCCAAGTTAGAGGCCAGAATGTTATGTATCATATGTGTGAATTTTTAATCAACTCAGAGTACTTGCTTAGTATTTGAATAGCTTAATATATACAAAAATATCAGCTAAGAAAAGTTTCCATGATAGTAAAGAATTACTAAGAATAAAACATCACATAGATACTGGAATAGTAGGGACTGGGAAGATAGCTCAGTAGAATAAATACTTGCCTAACAAGTACAAGGGCTTGAGTTTAGTCCCTGGTTTTGCAAAAAAAAAAAAAAAGTCTTTAGAAAAAGGATATTAAGATGGCAAATATATGACCAGAACTTCTTGAGGATAGGTTATCACACAAAGTTCTAGGATGTCATGTACATGGATAGTGTCCATGGAACTTACTGGTGGCCAGGTGTCATGTGTGGGACTGAACTACTGCTATTTCCTGGATATTCATTCTGTAGATCCAGACAGAATCATGACTCGACTCATGGGGTGCAGGAAAAGTCTGTTTGTCGAATATGCTGATGGAAATATTTTGCTGCTGTATAAAAAAAAAAATAGTTGAAAGACTGCTGTTGTATACCTCTTTTTATCCTGTGTTTAATTGTTTGCCCTATTTGATGAGTTCTTTCCATTCTCCTTCATGGAGTGGTCATTTTGATCCCTCTCTAGAATACCTTTTAGTAAACTGTGTAGGGTTTGCTTTGTCATCATGAAATTCTTTAGTTGTGCTTTGTCATGGAATTATTTCACTTCTCCATTGAACTTTAGAGTTTTGTGGGGTATGTCAGTCTGGGTTAGAATTTGTTAAGTACTTTGCTCCATTCTCTTCTTGACTTGATGGTTTGTAAAAAAGAAATCTGCTATTATTCTAATGTGATCTGTTTCTTTTCTCTAGCAGCTTTTAGTATACTGTTCCTATGCTAAATTTCTGGGATCTTGATTATCATGTCTGGGTGTGGTATTAGTTGGGTTGATATTATTTGGAGTTCTATATGCTTCGGCGATCTGAATGTCATATTGTTTCCCCATATTTGAGAAGTTTTCTGATATTACTTCTGCCCATATTCTTTTCATATTATTTGTATTGACACCTTCTTTCTCTTTGATGCCTATTAGTCTTACATTGTTCATCTTTGCATCATCTTGCAGATGTTGAATTATTTTTTCCTACATCCTACTTGTTTTTAAGAGATCTTTTCTTACCTCTTCACTAGCTGTAATGGTGCCTTTAAGGTTGGGAAATCTATTTTCACTTTCATTTAAATGTTTTTGCCAGCTTGTGATTGAGGTTTTAAGTTCCTGTATAGTACTTTTAATCTGTCTCATACATTCTACTACTTTCCTGTATTGCTCATTAAAGAGTTCCATCACTTTTCTATTCTCTTATTTTTTTATCAGTGTCTTCTTTAGAAGCACTTAGTACTTCTTTTATTATAGTTATCATTTCTTTTTTATTTCAGAAGTTATTTCTGATCTGATTTCCTCTATACCTTTCTGCAGTTATTTCTTTACTTTGTATGCTGTTATTTCAGAGGTTTCAGGTTTGTGATTTCCAATTTCTTTTATGCTGTCATCTCCTGCGTTTGATCTGGGTGGGCTCAGGGCCTGAGGGTGCATTTCATTCCTTCTGTTTGCCATTTAGTGTAGCCATGCCTTCTGGCCTTTGGTATAGAGCTTTGGCAGAGTTCTTACCTTAGTATCAGATCTACATCAGGTTTAAACTCATCCAGGTAGGGGTGGCTTGTGTCTGGCTGCTGTGTTCTACTTCTTCCTGCTGCAGCCCTTGGAGGTGAACCTGCTCTGCTGCTCTGGCAATATGTTCTGTTCCTGGATCACCTGGGTAGGTCTTGTCTCTAGCTTCTCTGCATGGAGTTCCATGGAATTTTTCCACACTGGGCCTGTCTGATGGATGATATTTCACTCATATGATGGGCCTTGTTGTGTCAAATGAATTTCCGTTGGGTCCTGGGCAGTTTCACTCACACTCAAGGCCTGGTTGGTGGGTCAAATGAGTTTCCAGTAGGCCCTGGGTAATGTCAGTCACATGTCTGGTCTGGTTGCTGGGTCAAATGAGGTTTTAGATAGTCATTTTTAATTCTAGCAGAAAATTAAAAGATTTAAAATAACTTGTTTTCCTAAGAGTAGGTCAAGACAGAAAATTAATTTAGTATTTTTATTTAGTGTGGCAACTATACAAAATTTTATTTATTATAAAAATGGATTTTATAAAACAAATTTACTTGTAGGAACTAGTATAGAAATAAAACTAAATTTCAAAAACTCTATAGGCAACTCTATTGTATATGTATTAATCTCAGTGAGCTAATCTGTAATTCTTTGAAATTTTTAAAATTTTCTTTTAATTTGAAAAGTAAAATCAAGGGGAAGAAACACAAAAGAAAGACAAACAGGGTGACATACAACAATACATGTTACAGATTTTCAAAACCAGAATATATGACCAATAGTGACTAATGTATTGTCCATTTTCATCATCAAATCTGTTTCTGAGATTAACAGATATATTTACACAAGATGGGACATATGATTGAATATTACCACATTCTTCCAAGAAATCTTAAATTTTTGTTCTTGTCTCTTGTTTCTCTTATTACCTTCTTAAAAAATTACTTTAAAGAAACTGTAGTAGTACTTGAGATGACATTAGAAATGGTACACATTTAGAAAACCAAGATGACAGATGTTTCAAGCTAGTCATGGTGAGGATTCTACCATTTACTGCTATTTTCAAAAACCTGATGGAAATTCTTAGGACTTTTGCCTTATTCATCTTGTATATGTACATTTATGGTCTTGCCCTTTCCTTATTTTGTAACTATTCTCCTTTCACTCTCTGTTGTTAAATTCTTAGCTTCTGTTTCTTTCTATTTAACTGTGTCTGTTATACCTTTCAGTTTTTATTTCTCCTTTTGAGTAATTTTTGTATTGGGTTCTTAAATTTTAGGGCTCTGTTTTTATTTCTTTGTATATTCTAGATAGAAGATCTTCGTCTGAGTAGTTATTAGTTAAGATTTTTTTCCATATTAGTTAGTTGTCTTTTTACTCTGTTGATTTTTTTGACAGAAACTTTTCTATAAGAGAAGGTCACAGTTGTTGATTCTTTCAGATATTTCGCATGCAGTATGATTTTTGTTCATGAAATGTTTGCGTACCCCTATATCTTCATGATTTCCACCTACTTTCTCCTCCAGGAGATTTTGTTTCTGTTTTAATACTTACATCTTTAGGGGCCCAGTGGGATGGCTCAGTGGTCTGGAGCGCCTGCTTGGGAAGGCTTGGGTGGCTTCAGGGACCTCGGTTCTATCCCCGGCACCACATGCTGTGCCAGCCCGGCCCTCGAGGTGGGCTGAGCCGGCCATGAAAATGAGTGGATAAGTAAGCAAAGGTTCTGAAACAAGAAAAAAAAAATACTTATATCTTTAATACTTTTTGAGTTTAGCTTAGTGCATGGTGACAGACCTAAGTCTAGTTTTAATTTTTGGCTTGTAGAGAGCCAGAGTTTATGGCACCATTTGTTAAAGAAGCTTTTTCCAGTGATCATTTTTGGCCCCTTTGGCAAAGATAAGATGACTGAGTGTGTTTGTAGTTGTTTCTACATCTTCTAATCTGTTTCATTGATCCTCAGATCTATTTTTTGCCAGTACCATGCTGATTTTTTCACAGTAGCTTTGTAATATAATTTCAAGTCAGGAATTGTGATACCTCCTGCCTTGCCTTTCTTGTCCAGGGTTGCCTTCACTATTCTAGGTCTCTTCTGGTTTCAAATAAATTTTAGGAATGATTTCTCTAGATCTGTGAGGCATGTTGGTAGTGTATTTATAGGAATTGCATTAAATCAGTAGAAAAATTTTGAGAGTATGACCTTTTTCACAATGTTGGTTCTTCCTATCCAGGAGTAGGGAATATCTTTTCATTTTCTGAAATACTCATCAATATTTTTTTCAGAGTACTATAACTTTCATTGAATAGATCTTTTGCTTTATTTAGATTAATTCCTCAGTATTTCATTTTTTGTGGTGCTATTGTAAAAGGTATTGCTTCTCTAATTTCTCTGTGTGTGTTTGTTATTGACTTTTAAGTATTAACTTTGTAACCTACTGTTCTATTGAATTTGTTTACTCTATTATCTTCTTGGAGTTTTTTTGGGTCTTCCAAGTAGAGCATCATGTCATTTGTGAATAATGATAGTTTAGCTTCTTCTTTACCTATTCTTATTCATTTTATTCCTCTCTATTGTCTAATGGCTGTAGCTAATGATTCCAGAACTATATTTAATAGGAGTGGTGATAAAAGATATCCTTGCACCAGACCTAAGAGTAAAATTTTTCAGTTTTTCCTCATTTAGAATTATATTTGCAGTTGGATTGTCATAGATGGCTTTTATCAGATTAAGGTAGAGGTCATCTTTCCAGTTTTCTGTAGAGCTTTGTTTATGAATGAGTGTTGGACTTTGTCAAAGTCCTTTTCTGCATAATTTGAGATGATCATGTGATTTTTGGGTTTGGTTCTATTGATATAGTGAGTTACATTTAGAGATTTGTGTATGTTAAACTACCCTTGCATTGTGGATTGAATTCTACCTGGTCATGGGATATAACCTTTCTTGATGATCTACCATATTCTATTTATTATTATTTTATTTATTGAGGATTTTTGCGTCTTTGTTCATGTGGGAGATTGTCCTGTAGTACTATTTTATAGTTGCATCTTTCTGTCATTTTGGTATTAGTCTGTGATAATTTTGCCCTTTTCATTCCTTATTGCATGAATTTGAGGGTTTTTTTTTTCCCTCTTTTTGATGAAATTGGCTAGGGGCTTATCAATTTTGTTTAATCTTTCAAAGAACCAGTTTTTTGATTTGTTAATTCTTTGTATTATTTTCTTTATCTTGATGGCATTAATTTCTGCTCTAATCTTTATAATTTCATCCTTTCTTTGGTGCATACATATTTATGACTGTTACCTCTTTGCCTTGTATTTTTCCCCTACCCAGCATGTAGTGGTCTTCGTTATTTTGTTTGATCATTTTTGGTTTGGTGTTCAGACTGTCTGTAAACAGGATGGCCACACCTGCTTTTTTCTGAGGTGCTGGAGTGTGTTGTATTGTTTTCCATCCTTTGACTTTCAGCCCATAAATTTCTTTATGAGTTAAATGTGTTTCTTGTATATAGCATATTGTTGAATTTTGCTTCCTAGTCCACTCTTCCAGTCTATTTCTTTTAGTTGATATATTATTGATGAATTGATTTTATTTACATTGATGATTATAATTGAGATGTTATTGACTTATAATTGGCATGTTATTTACCTGCTGTTGTATACATTTTTTTTCTCCTATGTTTAATTGTTTGCCCTGTTGGGTAGGTTCACTCCATTCTCATTTGTGCAATTGTGGTCTTTTTTTTCCTGTATTAGTACATGGTCAACAGGGTCTCACTACACAGATCAGACTCATAGTGATTCTCCTGTCTTCAGCCTCCTAAACTCTGGGATTACAGGCATGTGCCACCACACCCAGTCTCAGCATGCCCCACTGTTAGGATCAGCATGGCCTGCAAGAGATTGAACCTCTGTTGTTGTACATTGCCTAAGCAGGTGCTTTAGTCTGCTGAGCTATCAGGCTGGTTAAAAAAAAAAAAAAAAAGTTGAGAAGAATTTTTTTTTTTTTTTTTTTTTCAGGGAGGGCTGCCTCAGGCTAGGGCTAGTCTGGTGAGGCATGTGGAGCTGGGAATTGAGCCCTGTGCCTGACTGGATTTGCCAAGCAGGTGCTTAAACAACTAAGCTAACCTGCAAGCCCCCAAACCCTGGTAAGCTGAGACACACTGCTAGACTCAGATCTATGAGAGCATCCTCTCACAAAAATCCCCCATTGTTCTTTGTCATGGTAGTATTTCACTTCTCCATTAATCTCAAAAGAGAACTTTTCAGGGTGGAATTTATTTTCTTACAAGACTTGTACTACTTTCCATCATGCTCTTCTTGACTTGATGGTTTACAAAGAGAAATCAATCATTCTTGTTTTTTTTTTTTTTTGTATTTTTGAGACAGGGTCTCACTATGCAGTTGAGGCTGGCCTTGAGCTCACTTTTGTAGCCCAGGCTGGTCTTGAACTCACATCAATCCTCCTGCCTCAACCTCCCGAGTGCTGGGATTACAGGCGTGAGCCACTACGCTCGGCTTCTTCTATCATTCTGATGGGTTTTCCTTCAAACGTGATATGTTTCTTTTCTCTAGCAGATTTTAGTGTATTTTTCTCATGCTGAATTTCTAGGATCTTGATTATTATATGTCTGGGTGCATTTTTAATTGGGTTGATATTATTTAGAGTTCCATATGCTTTGGCTACCTGAATGTCAGATTGTTTCCCCATATTTGAAAAGTTTTCTGCTATTACTTCTGCTCATATTGTTTTCATATCATTTGTATTGAGTCCTTCTTTCTCAGTGATGCCTCTGAGTATTACATTGTTCATCATTGGATTGTCTTGCAGATGTTATTTTTTCCTGCATCCTAGTTGTTTTTAAGAGACCTTATCTTACCTTTTCTCTAGCTGCAATTGTGTCTCCAAGGTCTGAATGTCTATCTTCACTTTTATTCAAATGGTCTTGCCAGCTCGTGATTGAGATTTTAATTCCTGTCTATCTCTTTGAGTCTGCTTCATGCATTTTGTTTCTTTCCTATATTGCTCATTCAAGGATTCCATCATTTTTCTATTCTCTATTCTTATGTCTTCTTTAGAAGTACTTAGTAATTCTTTCATTATAGTTATTTCTTTTTTTTTTTTTACTTCAGATATTGCTTATAATTTGATTGTCTCTATACCTTTCTATAGTTGTTTCTTTGTTTCACATGCTATTTTTTCAGAGATTTCAGGTGTCTTATTTCCAGTTACTTGTGTGTGTGTGTGTGTGTGTGTGTGTGTGTGTGTGTAACCAGCCATCAAATTCTGGACCTTGTACTTGCCAGGCAGGCACTTGTGCCCTTGAGCTATCTCCCCAACCCCTCCAATTTCTTCTATGCTAGTGTCTCCTGCATTGGTTCTGGGTGGGCTCAGGGCCTGCAAATGCATTTTGCTTCTCTTTGTCATTTTGTGTAGTACTGTCCTCTGACCTTTGGTGTAGAGCTTTGGTGCAGTTATTACCTTAGCACCTATCAATATCATTATCTAAGAGAGATTACATGGTTAAAGCAGTTACAGTTTTGTATTTACAGAAGGAGAATTAACAACACTAATGGATAGTGAGATTTAGCAGTTGACAAACTTCTCTTAGTGGGTTTGTATTTTAGACCATAAGAGCAAACATTATGACTGTATAGCTAAGCAGATATTATATCGAGAATTTGTGTTTAAGTTAGTTCCCATAAGTTTTGTCTGATAACGTCACCTTAATGTCCCTGGAGTCTTTTAGGCAGACTAGTCCACCCAGTTACCTGTTTTCCCACTCTAGATCAAGAGAGAAAACGAGAGGATGCTCTCATAAATCTGAGTCTAGCAAAGTGTCTCAGCTTACTGGCCTGGATCTACCAAGTTTGAACTTGTCCAGATGGGTGTGGCTTGCATCTGACTGGTGTGCTGTGCTTCTTGTGCAGCAGTCTATGGAAGTTAACCTGCTGTGCCTCTCTAGGAAGATGTTCTGCTCCTCCTGGATTAGCTGGAGGGGTCTCAGCCCTAGCTTCTCTATAGGGAGTTCTGCTGCAGTGCTGCAAGGTTCCGCACTAGGCCTGAACTGAGGTGGGTGGTCCCACACATACCCTTTGAATTTTTAATTGAACTATTTGACATCAGCTAAATCAGTCATTTGAAATAAAATCTGGTAGAAAAAATTAGTTGTCCTACATTACTACAAACATTTTACGCTGTTGGAGTAATTTTACTAATCATTTCTTTCTTCTTTTTTTTTGGTAACAGGGATTAAACTCGGGACCTTGTGCTTGCCAGGCAAGTGCTTATTCCACCGAGGTATCTCTCTGGCCCTCTAATCATTTTTTTGTTTGTTTGTTTTTTTCATCTATATTAGCAAGCAAATTATTTGGTACCAGAAATTATGTAAGGTAAATTAACATCCCTAGCAAGTATATATTTCAAGAATATATTGTTTTTGATAGTAGCTATTGAATAAACCATACTCAGAAATTTAACTTTTGGGATCTGGTAGTGATTTGGGCAAGGAAATGTACTGGCCTTAGTCACAGAGGGAAATTTCTTTAAAATTTGTGTTTGCTTATTTTAGTGTGATTAGGTATAGAATGAGATTAATATTTGAGATAAAGACTTAATATTCTTAAATAGGAAAGTAAAGAGTGATAGAGAAGAAACAATGTGTTATTTGGTAACAACCCAAAACACTCTAGTTGATTTTTGTAGTACTAGGATTAAAAAACATTAGGACAATGGCAACAAAATTCATCTACTGCCAAGTCTATTAGAATTGATTAAGGTTTATCTAATTTTCATAATCTAGTGAATGGCTAACTTTTAAAGAATGGCTATAAATTATTGAAAACATCAATTTTTTTGAATGAATTTTTTATTTTTTTTTTGTAACGACACTACAAAACATTTTGAGCATTTTTTTCTGTCCCACTAATTTTCTGTCCTATTTGACTGTTAGCTATTTTAAATAATTTTTAAAAATCATTTTTAAAAATGATTTTTTATAGTTCTTTCATATTTTTTGTTTTCAATTTATGTCTTTTTCTTTTTTTGCTGTTTGTACTGTGCCTCTCTTCCCAGACTTCGACATAATTTTTGGTGTTAAATTGAAGTATTTTAAAATTCCTTTTTCATATCTTTATAGTTTATCTTAAGAGTTCTTTGAATGACATATTATCTGTAAGTGTAATCTGCAATTATTTTGAAGTTTTGAAGCTATATTACTAAATTGTAATTTACTTCCGTTGTGGTCTGAGAGCACACGTTATATGATTTTTAATTTTCTAAATTTGTTAAGAGGTATTTTGTGATCCACAATGTGGTTTATCTTCATATACAGTTCGTCATTTTTGAATTTGATATATTTTTCTGTTATTGGATAAAAAAATTGTTTAGATTTCCATTAGATGCAGTCATTTGACAGTACTGTTTAGCTTAACTACAATCTTAGTGTTTTTATGGAGTGCTGTATCTGTCATTTGCTGACAAGCAGAGTTTCCACCTCTAATAAGGGATTCATCTCTTTCTTGTGATTCTATAATTTTTTATCTCACCTATTTTGACACTATTGTTAGATGCCACCATAATCAATTGTACAATTAGAACTGAGATC
The DNA here is from genome assembly GCA_004027025.1 of Myocastor coypus. Taxonomy (NCBI): domain Eukaryota; kingdom Metazoa; phylum Chordata; class Mammalia; order Rodentia; family Myocastoridae; genus Myocastor; species Myocastor coypus. The sequence continues at coordinate 101,353 of PVJA010000953.1, forward strand.
TTTTGTCCTATTGTTGTCTTAAGAGTATCATATTGACTGTTGCTCATAGGCAGCTGGGTCAGCCCTGTGTAATCCAGCTAGTCATTTGGAAAGGTAGGCAGCTACTTGGTTTTCCTGGTGCAGATGCTGAATTAGCACACAAGTTGCTATTCCTTATTTTTCAGCCATAAGAAGAGAAAAATGCTTTGTAGGCCTAGGATTCCTAATTCCTAGGTCTACAATTGGGCCTGAGACTGCTTCAGAGCCTATTTTATTTCTTTCATTTTTTGTCTTTTTGAGACAGGGTCTCTCTATGCAGTTGAGGCTGGCCTTGAGCTCACTTTTGTAGCCCAGGCTGGTCTTGAACTCACACCAATCCTCCTGCCTCAGCCTCCCAAGTTCTGGGATTACAGGCATATGCCACCATGCCCGGCTCCAGAGCCTGTTTTATTTTATTTGTGAAACTAGGGATTAAACTCAGGACCTTGCACTTGCAGGCAGGCACTTGTGCCCCTGGCTATCTCCCCCCCCCCCCCAGAGTCTGTTTTAGGGCCTGAACATTCTGAGTGGCTGCTATGTATTTCAAGGTTTCAGTTTCTGTTACTCCAAAATGGGGTATCTATATGTGGCAGAAGCCAGCCATGCTGAAGAAAGCTCTCAGTTGCTGTTCAACAAATTGCCTCTGTTCTTCATGAGGACAGTTATCTCTGTCCTGGTGATAAAACATACTCCAGTTAAGTAATTTTTGTTGTTTTTGAGAAATTTGGGCATTATACTGAGACAACTTTAGACTCCTTTTTGTTAAATATTGAGAGTTTTCACAGAGTTTTTATAAGACACCTCTTGGATGGGGCTACAAATGATGAGGTTTTCTATGCACTGTAATTGGCCTCTACTTTTACATTTTAAGTCCTCTAGGTTTCAAGAGGAGGCCTTCACAAACAGGTGGGGGCAATCTCTAAAATTTTGAGGCAATACACTCCATGTATACTGCTGGCAAAGTCATGTTTGGGGTATTTTCACCCAAAGGCACACAGTATCAGTAGCTGAGATCAACAGGTAGAGAAAGGAAGGCATCTCTGAGATAGAAAACCCCAATTAATGTCTCCTGGGATCTGTGATAAATGAGTGCTAGGCTTGTTATAATGTGTGAATATATATCTATGTAAAGTGTTTGACAATTTCTTCTTCAGGAGGCAACCAATATTACTAAGATTTATGAGCATTCTTTTATGGTGTTTTGTATATATATATATATATATATATGTAAAAATATTTTCATATATATACATATATACATATATATATGTAAAAATATTTTCATCCTACAGCACAACTATAAGGTATTATATATATTCTTCTGGACCTTACTTTTTTAACTTTACAATACATCTTGTATACCATGATATATAGTTGCCTCATTCTAATGAGTTCTCTTAGTGTTCAATTTTATGGTTGTGCCATAATTTATTCTACTTCTCTATTATAGACATTTACATTTTATTTTTATTATTTTTTGATAAGAACAATATGACAGTTTCAAAACATGTTAGTAGCACATTCACAATAATTGATACAATGCATATTGTTGTCTTCATAGTAGTTATACAGAGTACATGGTGTAGACCTGATAGATTTTCTAATTGATATTGGTAAAAATAATTTCTTCTTTTTGAACTATGAGAAAGTAGTTTTGTACGTAGTCCAATGTTCCATAATTGCAGTGGGTTACTGGTGAAACTGGCAATGTTGAAAGTTCTTGTTCTAAACCTTTTACAGCTCAACATAGTGATCTAGCTTTACATTTTATGTTTTGTGGTTAGACTTTTCTGCTGGGTGGTTAAAGGCAAGTTAAAGGAAGACTTGTATAACAAAATATGTAACTTTTGTATCTTCCAAGGTCAGTCAAATCCCTTCAGGATTAACTTTGAAACTGTGTACAGTGCTTTGTACAACTGTTGACAGTGTCAGCTGTCTGGATGAGTCACAGCCATTGCTTGACCAGTTTGCTCTGTGTGAAAGCCTGAGAGAATGTTTTCTCTTTAGGTGACTCTCCTTAGTCACACTATACACCTTCAATCCCTTTCCTCTGTAGCCCCATAATTTCCTTGAACAGAAAATTGAGGAACCACTGAGTTATAGGATGTTACAGCACAGGTTTTGTTCTGTCCTGAGTCCTCACTGACATGGAAGGGCTAAAGCCAAAATATTGACTGTCCTTGTAGCTTTTCTTTATCTCTAATTTTTGGTCTGTAATCTTATATTCTTAGCCTTCCAGAAGAAAAGTTGAGTGACACTAGTACTCTGTAACATGGGTATTTGAACCTAACATCACTGTCTTTCTGAATGACATCTATATTTTAAAAATCTTTCCCTATATATGCATTCATAGAAATGAAATTGCTGAGTCAGGGGATATGCACATGTAAAATTACACTTTTGTATGGAAGTTTTTATAATTTATATTATGGTTATAGCTGATGTTTTACTTTTTTAAGTTTGTTTTTATTTGTGTTTAAAAGTGTTTGAGGTATAAACCACATACCATAAAATCCACCAACTTAATTGTAGCATTTAATAACTTTTAACATGTTTATGGAATTAATTGTATATCATCACCATCATTTTTAGATTATTTTTATCATTTTCAAAAGCTAATTATCACTCTTTCCCTTTCATATTCCTGTCATTCTCTTTTATACTGGTAATATTTAGACCTGCTTTTCTGCTCAGAAAATTTTATTTTATTTTATTTATTTATTTATATTATTATTATTATTATTATTATTATTATTATTATTTGTCTTTTTGAGACAGGGTCTCACTATGCAGTTGAGGCTGGCCTTGAGCTCACTTTTATAGCTCAGGCTGGTCTCGAACTCACACCGATCCTCCTGCCTCAGCCTTCCGAGTGCTGGGATTACAGGCATGCACCACCATGCCCGGCTAAAATTTTATTATTTTTTAAAATGTATTTTAACTCAGAGACTACAGTGTCTCACTACAGATCAGACTTGTAGTGGTCTTCCTGTTTTCAGCCTCCCAAATGCTTGGATTATAGGCACACACTCAATCGCAGCCTCAACATGCCCCAGGGCAGGGGCCCTTGGCCCCCCTCCGCACACAGCATGCCCAGATCAAAGTCTGCTGCTTGTGCATATCTAAGCAAGTGCTTTAGTCTGCCGAGATATTTGGTGGGCCTTTGAATATTTTATATAAATGGATATGTACTGTATGAATTGACAAATAATGTTTGACCTCTGCATTGTTTATGGCCAGTTTATTTAAATTAAAAAATAAATTAGGTTTCAATACATTTGAGTGAATGTTAAAATTTTATTTATTTTTGTGGTTTTGGTGCTCAAGTATTTTTTAAAATCCTTTTAAAAAATTTAAAAATCTTTCATTTATTTAATTAGTACAGTCTTGTTACACAACTCAAACTTGTAGTAATCTTCCTGTCTCAGCTTCCTCAGTGCTGGGATGATAAGTGTGTATACATCACAATTGCTGATTTCAGTGGCTGGCAAGCTCTCAGGCCTGCACAGCATGTGGTTCTGGTGATGAAACACAGGTCCTTGAGCTTGCCAGGCAGGTACTTAGACTGCTGAGCTATCTCCCCAGCCTCAAATAATTTTCTATAATAAGACTTTCCTAATTATAAATGTTATTGGATACTATACTTTCTGAACTTTTTTTTTTTTTTTTTTTTTTTGGTGTGAACTCAGGTCCTTTCATTTGCCAGGCAAGTGCTTATTCTACTGAGCCATCTCCCCAGCCCCTCTGTTGCTGGTTAAAATTCTTCATTATATATATCCCCTCAATCTTTGTTTACTTAATTTTTCTTTTCAAATATTTTGAGTATCAAAAATTCAAGACCATCTTGTGGCATCACTTGAAATAAGCACTAAAATCTTTTGAAATGAGGAATAAAAATAAGGTAAATTAGTGGTAATCACTTTTTCCATTGGACATTTTTATATGACTGAAGATACAAGAAGTCTTGTGACTCTGGAAGACACCCATGTTTAAACTTTTATCGTTCTGAATGTTGCTGAAGAATTATTTTTGATAATTACATAATTTTTAGAAAAAATCCTTTAGAATTTTAGTGCTTTAATATATTGGAAATAATGATTTAGTACATTTTCCTCAGAATTATGTAACCTTAATATGAAAGGCATTATCTAATATACTGAATATGTGATAAATTGAATTCAGAACTTTTCTACTTTGCTGAAGTAATTAGGTTGCAGATTGAACACTCCCAAATCGTGGGAATACCATTAAATTTCTAGGAAATAACTTAAAATTGTTAGGAAGAAAATATAGAGATATCAAATCCAGGGTGGATTTTATAACTATAGATATCAAACTCAAGCACATTAACATACCAATTAGGTAATGTTAATCATTTTAGTATCCTTATCATGCTTTTGTAAGGGAAAATAGCCCCACTAATGTTCTTAAGTTAAATGTATAGTTAGAACTCTCTGTAAACAGCTTATAATATTTAATTCAGTATAACAAATTAACATCACCTTCTTGTCAGTATCCCATTTAATGTTAATCTCTTCACTTATTGAGTCTAATATTTTTTGAGTCTAATTTTTTTCTTTGTAGTTCTAGCAGTCAGACCCAGGACCTTGAGCATGCTAGTCTAGTTGCATGCATGTGTGATTGCTTGCTTTGTTTTTTCTTTTTTCTTTCTTTTTTTTTTTTTTGGTCTTTTTGAGACAGGGTCTTGCTATGTAGTTCAGGCTGGCCTTGAACTCACTTTTGTTGCCTAGGCTCATCTCGAACTCATGTCGATCCTCCAGGCTCAGTAGTGACACTTATTGTGTAATTACTTTTGTGTTCAATAACTTTGTTTTGGAATAATTGTAAAATATTTAAAGTCTGAAAAAGCTATAACATGTTTTCAAAATTCTTCTGACATTGTAAAGAATTATTTTCTATTTAAAATCATAAGATAGCATAATGGGGTACTTCGTCACTTTGGTAAAATTTCTGCTACATAGATCCTATGTATCCCTATTGAGAATAGAATTTATTTAATTTTATAGGAGATAATTTTTGACTTGGAGAAGTTAACTAGCCACTGAAGTTTTTGACAGCTCATAATCAAGTTTACTCTTCAATTTTAGGAAGTAGTTTGGGAAAATGACATTTGAAATTTTTTTGAGGTGTATGAAACAAAATGAGAACAGGGAAAATAAGTTGAAGATAAGTGAAAGCTATATTGCATATGTTTACTGTGGCAGGTTCAATTGTTTTAATGTTCATTCTCTTGCTGTTTCTGGACACAGTAATAAATGGAAGATTCAAGAAATGATAAAGGAATATGAGAAATTTTCTTTTTTAGAGCAAAGGAATCTTGGTTACACTATGAAGTACAATATAATAATAGAAAGCCTTCAGAGTATATAATGCAACTCATACAATATTTTTAATGGATTTTGACTATTATTTTGTTAATGATTGCTACACTAATCCTACCTCAGTATTTGGCTCCTGTAGTGACAATGAGCCAAACTGACACCTACAAATAAAATACACCCTATTGTACCACAAAATGTTGCTGAACTATCACTGTGAAAAACTTTGCTTACTTTTTCCTACTTTATCTTACCTTGCTTTCAAATATATGTTAGTGGGAAATCCTGCTATTAGAACAATCATATATCTTTCTTATGCCTAAAATAGTACAAATCTAATGGATAGCATATTCCAGAGGGGTATCTCAATGGACAGAGGATCAGTGGAATAAGTGTCTGTCTGGAAAGCATAAGGTCCTGAGTTTGATTCCTGGTAAGGTAGGAAAGAATGAGGGAGGGAGGAGTGGAAGGAGGGAACGAGGGAGGGAGGGAGAGAGATTTAAAGGCAATGAAAGTCTATTTATCCTTGAATCTATCCTCAAAGATAAATATCCTCTATCCTCAAATTTGGTCAACTGAGAATTTTTCTAAAACAGTTAAAAATAGAAAACTTTGAACAGACAAAAATGAAATAGTATAAAAAAACTAACACATAGATATATCCATCATTCAGTTTCTATAATTATTATATTTTACTGGTTTTGTTTCATATATTTTTTGTCATAGTCACATAACTTAACAATTTACTTTTATTAAATTTCCTTTTTGAAATAATTTCAGACTCATAGAATTATTGCAAAAATAGAATTCCATATACCTAAATTTCTATCAGTATGGATATTTTACCACATTTATCACACTTATTTTTTCATTTTTTAACTGCTTGAGAACAATTCCAGCATGATTCCACTTTGTCTTTAAATACATAATTTTTTATTTCTCTGAAAATAGAGTTTAAAAAATAAAACCACAGTTTAACCATCAAAATCAAGAAGTTTATATTTGTAAATTTATCTTTGAATTCTAATTCTTTCCACTCCATGTAATATCATTGACCTGTTCTATTTCTGGTCTTAAAGTTGTTAGGATAAAAATAAGAGATTATTTTTCATTAGTTTTCTACTCTTAAAGGAATATAATGTGGGAACTCAGTTATTTTCCCTGGCCTATATGAGGACAATTATATTATTTTTAAATTGTATTTATGTATTTAGTACAGGGTCTACAGAATCTCACTATACAGATTGCATTTGTTGTGGTACTTTTTGTTTTTCCGTCTCCCAAGTGCTGAGATTACAGGTGCACACCACCACAGCCAGTCTCAATCGCTGTCTCAGCACATCCTGGTGGAGGCCCTTGCACATCAGGCCAGGGATTGAATGTGGCCCCTGAGTCTTGTTATCACTGACCAGTATAAGTTTATATCTTTCTAGCATTCAAATGCAACTTTAGTCACCTTGACATTTCACATCTTTTTATCATCTTTCCTGGCAAAATTACAAATACAAGTTGAATTTCTGGTAAAACCATTTGACCATTTTAATGAAATTGTCATTTTAGTAGGAAGTCAAATAATCAGTTGTTTTATTTCTTATTGAGGTAAATGATGAAACAGATGTGGGAATATGTGTATATACATACATTCAAACAATCATAAACATGTACATATGGCTCATCAACTAGACTAGATCATCAACCTGTCAGGAAAATGTAGTGACAAACTCAGAGATGCTAAGCAAAATGCAAATAGATTTTAGGGATGGAATTAAGCTGAGGATAGTTAAAATGACTGATGGCATTCTTTTGTTTTGTTTTTTTCCCTGATATTGATGTGGACACTTTTTTTTTGGCCAACATCAGATTTATTTTTAAGTCTTTTTTTCTTTTAAATATTTTTTCCATGAAAGTTTTATTTTTTAAAATTACATTTAATAAGAAATAACAATGTGACAGTTTCAAAACACGTTAGTAGTTCATTTCCAAAATTTGATACAATACATATTGTTGTCCTCCTCGTAGTTATACAGAGCACAGGGTATAGACATTACAATTTTTCTAATCATTATTGGTACAAAAAATTTTTTTTTCTCATTAAACTGAGTAGTTGTATACTAATCCAATGTTCGATAATCGCAGTGGGTTATTGGTAAAACTGGTAATGTTGGAAGCTGTTGATTTAAACCTTTTACAGCCCAGTATACTAATATAGCTTTCTATTTTATGCCTTGTGGTTAAACTTTTCTGCTGGGTGGTTAAGGGCAAGTTTAAGTAAGATGTGTATAGCAAAACATGTAACTTTTATATCTCCCTAGGTCAGTCAAATCCCCTCAGGATTTACTTTGGAACCATGTACAGTGATTTATAGAACTCTTGTAGGTGTCAGCCATCTGGATGAGTCATGGCCATTGCTTGACCAATTTGCTCTGTATGAAAGCCTGAGAGAATGTTTTCTCTCAAGGTGATTCCCCTTAGGCACACTGTACATCTTCAATCCCTTTCCTCTGTAGCCCCATAATTTCCTTGAACAGAAAATTTGGGAAACCACTGAGTTATAGGATGTTATAGCACAGGTTCTCTCTCTGTCCTGAGTCCTCACTGACCTTGAAGGGCTAGTGCCAAAATACTGGCTATCCTTGTAGTCCTTCTTTTTCTCCAATTGTTGCTCTGTAAACTTATATTTTTAGCCCTCCAGAAGAAAAGCTTAGTGATACTATTACTCTATAACATAGGTATTTGAGCATAACATCACTGACTTTCTGAGTATCAAGCATCTTAGACTTAACTTGGAATTGTTATTTTCTATCAATAATTGATATTCTAATAAATCTCTATAGAATATGATAAAAGTAGTTATACATTTTGGCAGTTTTGAGATCTAAGTATATACAAAATTGTAGCCAGTCAATCCTATGGCATTTTTCCTAGTCTCTTACTTTCATTAATATACACAGGAGGAATTAGATAATGGTTCTAGGAACCTCCAAAATGTTTTTGATCCTGAGGATAGCATTGTGTAACAGTAAAAATATGCTTGAAATACTTGTCATTCTGGTCTTTTAGATGTTTACTGCTTCTAATGTTGTTATGGTTTATGTCTAGTTGTCCCCGCAAAGCCTCCTGGAGTCATGGGCAGGGACTTCTAGAGTTTGAGACTTGAATGATGATCCACTGGGATTACGTGTTTTACTGCTGTTGGGATTATGGTCTGAGTAGTGCTGAGACTATGGGTGTGGCCTGAGGCTGATAGGCTAAGGCAGAGAGCCTGATATAATTTAAAGAGAGACAGAGAGACAGACTAGCGTTGTTGCTTTGCTGCCCTGTTTGGTTGGCTGCCTCTGTTGCCATATTGTTCTTGTGTTGGCTGCTTCTGTTGCCATATTGTTGTTGTTCTGCCGCCATGAACTGCTGCTCTCTGCTGTGTGCCACTCGGTCTTAAAGCCAGCCAAATATGGACTGAAACCTCCAGTAACTGTGAGCTAAATAAACCCTTCCTTCCTTCCTTCATTTTGAGTGTCAGGTATTTGTCCCAGCAACAAGTAAAAAGTAAGACAAATGTAATTTCAGTTACTGCTATATTTTCTCTTGGGTAAATGGTTGATTTACAAGAAAACAAAAAAGGGTATTAAATGAGAGTATTTTTAAGTCTTTATCAAGTTACTGTGACTACAGATTAATAGCCAGACTAACAGACCCAAAAATATAAAGTACATTGAATCATTATATAAAACTCAAGGCACATTTTAAGATACATTAGCCATGTTGGATTATAATAATTTTTTATCTCATTCTTTCATATTGTTGTCTTTATTGATAAATTGGTTTTCTCACATAAGAGAAAACATGGAACATTTAATCTTGCATATCTGATTCAGTTTATTTAACTTTATGACCTCAAGCTATATCCATTTTCCTATTAATAAATGAAGTTTATCCTTCTTTATGGCAGAAAGTATGTTTTATACTCCACTGTGTATAAATACTACATTTTCTTCATTTATCTGTTGATGGAAAAATAGGCTGCTTATAAATTTATCTACTATGAGTTGTGCATTTGTAAACATTGCATGCATATATCATGGTAATATGATTCTGATGTTCTTGATATTATGTTTTAATGTTAAAAGGAGGCAATAATAATGATAGTTGACATTTATTGAGTACTTCTGGCTATGTTCAGTGCTAAGCACTGTGTCTTTCGTAGCAACTTTGTAAAATAAGAACAGTTCTTAGGGCAAGCCATAGAGCTCAGTGGACTAAGCACTTGCTTAGTGAAGTGCAGGGGCCAGGGTTTGGTTCTTGGTCCCTCTTGCTGTGTTGTCCCACTCTCGAGTGCACTGAGCCATCAATGGAGTCTGGGCATGGTGACTCATGCCTGTAATCCCAGCCCTTGGGAGGCAGGAAGCAGGAGGATCACTATGAGTCTGAGCTGCAGAGTGAGACCCTGTACAAAAAACGAACAGTTTTTTTTTTTATTTTAACATGATGGCAATAGATATTAATAAAGAATATAAAGAATCTCTCCTATGAAAAAAATCATAATTTTATGAAGTAACAAGAATAATAATAGTTAATACATTGTTTAATAATTTTAAAATAATAGCCAGAGATGTCATAGAAAAAAAGACACTCTCCTGCAAAGAAGAAACAGAGAAAAGTATAAAACTTCCTCCTCAATAAATTAAGTGAAACTACTTGTATAAATTGGATACAGTGCATATGTTCATCAATAGAAATGGATAGAGGAAATGTGTTTATATACAATAAAGTTCTATTCTGCCTTAAAGAAATGTAAACTTGAGGCCTTTGTAGGCAAATGGATGCAGTTTGAGAACATAGTGTTACTTAAGTGAGAAACAAAAATTTAAATAGCTCAGCTTCTCTCTCTCTTTTCTTTATAATGCACTATATATCAATACCATATTTTCTTCATTCATTTGTCTCTTGATGTGCAAATAGGTTGCAAATAGAAAAATTATGTTGTTGTCTCTCTTTTTTTAAAGTATTCAGTTTTTTTGTCACTGTGGGCCAGAAGTTTTATCCTTCAGATAATTGAGTTTTGGGCACCAGAGTTCAAAAAGTATGTGGGATCAAAAGCCATTTGTGTTTTCTGTGAAATTTTGCTTTTATATGTCCTGTCAGAGAGAGAGAGAGAGGGAGGGAGGGAGGGAGGGAGGGAGGGAGGGAAGGAGGGATATGGTGGGAGGAGAGATGTTGAGAAGCAAAATAGAAGTTACATAAATAAGAAGCAAAGAACAGTCCAAATAATTGCCTTATTTGTCTGTTACATTGGTTTAAGAATAACTCTTATGGTAATTGAAGGTTAAAGGGTTTATCACGCCTATAATTTCAGCACTTGGAAGGCTGAGGCAGGAGGATCTGTGCAAGTTCGAGACCAGCCTGGGCTACAAAAGTGAGCTCAAGGCCAGCCTGAACTGCATAGCAGATGCTATCTGAAGAAGAAGAGGAGGAGGGGGAGGGGAAAGGGAAGGGAGAAGGAGGGAGAGGAAGAGGAAGAAGAGGAGGGAGAGCCTAACATAATAATTACAGAATTGACTTTTGTATAACTCCACTAAACTTGAGTTTATAATCTAGACTAGGTCAAATTTTTCAGTATTACTAGTGTTATTATTAGTATATATATATATTTTTATTTTATTTATTTATTTATTTATTTTGGTCTTCTTTGAGACAGGGTCTCACTATGCAGTTCAGGCTGGCCTTGAGCTCACTTTTGTAGCCCAGGCTGGTCTCGAACTTGCACCAATCCTCCTGCCTCAGCCTCCCGAGTGCTGGGATTACAGGCGTGTGCCACCACGCCTGGCTATTATTAGTATTACTTGGTTTATTACTACCAAGTAATTTATTTCTTCAAATAGTTTTAACTCTTTAATTTCTGATCATTTATCTGAAAATAGCCTTCAAACACTTAAATACTTGGTCCTTAGAGTATGTGTTGGGCCTTTTCTGATAGGTCTGTCTATAAAAGTATAAAATCCTGTTACAGTTAAATCAAAGGTTTCTATGGTATTTATTTTTCTATAGACTTCTGATTGTACTTTGGGAAGGAACTTGAAATATTACTTTTGGGATCAGTGTAATTCAACATGAAAAATACCTCTGTTCATAGCATCTGTCTCTGTAAATGAGGCTAGTTTTTGAATCTTTGTTATTAAGATTTTCTTGGCACTGTATTTACCTCCTATCCTCCTTTCTAATGAATGAAATCACTGCTGCTCTTAGAGAAATACCCATTGTAAAAAGATTTAGTCATTGTCTCTCCCAGTTGTTTTTTCCCAAGCATTTCATTTTTTTGTCACTGTGTACTAAAAAAAAAGTGTTATTCTTCAGATAATTGAATTGTGGCCAACAGAATTCAGAGGGTATCTGAGATTAAAAGTCATTTGTGTTTCCTCTGAATTTCTGTCTTTATATGTTCTGTCACATTAGTGACCAAAGTATATATCTTTAGAAGAAATTGTTCACATTTTCCTACCTCAAGCATTCACTTGCTTCTCAGTTATTATCCTATGGCCTGTGTGGGACACAGTTGATAGGAGTCTACTATTGACAGAAGCATAGTAGCCACAACTTGAGAATGTAGGTGGCCCTAAAAGAGCTCAAAGTCATTAGCTTATGTTTTTTTTTCCTTTTTTTAAGTAACTTTTGCCTATTGTCTCTTTTCCCTTCTGAATACTGACTTTTTTCTACCCTTGTTATCCCATATCACCTCTCCTGTTTCATATTAGTACTATTCTACTTTCACTTTGCTGCAGATAACAAGTTTTCATTCTGTATGGATAATTAATATGTGTGTGAATGCATGTGTTTATTATTTTCTGTGTTCATCTGTTAGTGGGTACTAGACTGATTTCACATCTTAGCTGTTGTGAATAGTGCTACAATAAACAGACACACAGGTATCTCTTTTGCATGCCAGTTTCATTTTGGGGGTGATGGATAGCCAGGAATAGGGAAAGAAGGCAATGAATTAACCCAGAATAGAGTTGGAAACATGGGAAGATTTTACTTTGATGTGTTGAATTATATAGTAGTACTGTTTTTAGGATTATTTTTGAGGAAAATCAATATTATTTTCTACAGTGAGTTCTAATTTATATTCCCATCAACAATGTATAATGGTTCCATGTTCTCTCTAGTATTTTTTATCTTTTAAAAAATTTTTGATAGTAGCCATGTTGTCTGGAATAAGATGGCATCTTAGTATTCATTTGTATTTGCTTGATGGATAATTTGTGTATTTTTCATGTTTTTATTAATCATTTCTATTTCTCTTTTAGAAGTGTCTAGTGACTCATTTTAGTTTTTAAAAATTTTTAAATAGATAATTTATGTGTGTTTTTTAAAACTTCTTTTTGTCTTACATTTATTTATTGAGCACATTTATCATGGTAGTTAAAACAAACAATAAATGGCATTACATACAGAGAATAACTACACCACAGGTTAAAGATATTAATTTTTACCCAGGAAAAAAAGAAGGCAATGAATATTAACCCAGAATAGAGTTGGAAACATGGGAAGACTTTACTTTGATATATTGATTTTGCCTTTTCCTACCTAGCACTAACAGAAGGTGGTCACTATGATAACATTATCATGCACTTGCAAATTCAGATAAATATTTTTATTTTTTTCTACTAACTTTTTTTCCAAGATTTCTAGTTTTCTTACTTAATTCTATTTTATTTTAAAGAATAAAATCAAATAGCAGAAACAAATACAAAAGCAAGAGTAACAAGTGATAGTGCACATGGCAGAGTTTCAAACCAAGAATAAAAATCTAGCAATGGTTATTATATTACATATTTTCGTTATTAAATCTGTGGTTCAGGTTAACCAAAAATCAATAACATTCCTCTGCACAGGTAACAAACTCACAGAGAGAGAAATTAGAGAAACAGTACCATTTAAGGGGTACTGTAGCATCAAAAGGGCCTGGCAGGATTGCTCAGTGGTCTAAAGCACCTGATTAGGAAAGCTTGGGCAGCTTCAGGGACCACATGCTATGCCAGTCCTGCCCTCAGGGCAGGCTGAGCTGGCCATAAAAATAAATAAACAAACAAAAAGTTCTGAAACAAGTAAATAGCATCAAAAAAAAAAAAAAAAAAAAAGACAAACAGACTTGAGAATTATTCTAACAAAAGAAGTAAAAGATATATACAATGAAAATTGCAATACTCTGAAAAAAGAGATTGGATAGAATTTCAGAAAAAGGAAAGATACTTCTTGATCCTGGATAGGAAGAACCATCGTGAAAATGGCCATACTCTTACAGTGCCACTATGCTGAGATGGCAGTTGAGACTGGGAATGGTGGCATGCCTATAATCCCAGTTATTGGGAGGCTGTAAACAGGTGGATCACTAGTCTGTTATAGTAGCAAGTCCCTGAACACCCTTTAGACCCTTCCCTAAAACACAAAACAAAAACAAAGAAACAATAAAAATCAAATGGTACTGGAAAACTTGGCTCCCCATAAGCTGAAAACTAAACCTAGATCCAGGTCTGTTGCAGTGCACTAAACTAAAGTGAAAATAGATTAAAGATCTAAACATTAAAATATTAGCTCATTTTAAAATTGGATTATTTTTATTAAAGTTTTAAAAGTTCGTTATATAGGTCCAGGGAGATAGCTCAGTGGAATAAGTGCCTACCTCACAAGTGCAGAGTCCTGAGTTCAATCTCCAGTTCTGAAAAAAAAAAAAAAAAAAGTTCATTGTATATTCTGGATAGTAATCTTCTTTCAGATGAATAGCTGGAAAATATTGTCTCTTTTCTTGTTAGCTAGGTGGCAGGCTGGTCTCCTTCGATGATCCTTTTGCCTTACACTTCCAAGTGCTTGGATTCCTGACATGTGCCACTATAGCTAGTTTCTCATGCTTTTGATTCTTTTACTGTGCAGATGTGTTAAAGTTTTTTTGTTTGTTTGTTTGTTTTTTGTTTTTTGCGGAACCAGGGATTGAACTCAGGCCCTTGCGCTTGCCAGGGAAGTGCTTATTCTACTGAGTTATCTCCCCAGCCCCTGTTAACGTTTGGTATAATCCAGGTTGTCAATTTTTCTTTTGTTTTCTGTGCTTTTATAGACCAGTACAGAATATCACTGTCTGTACCATTATCTTGAAGTGTTCTCCAGTATTTTCATCTAGTAGTTCTAGAGTTTAAGGCCTTACTTTAAAGTCTTTGATTCATACTGAATGGATCTTTGTTCAGAGTGAGGTAGGAAGCCAAGTTCCTACATACTGTACATGTTTCAGTTTTCCTAGCCCTGTCCATTTTTTAAATTTTGATTTTTTAAAAACATGTTTGGTTCAAGATCTCACTTTGCAGCTGGGATTCGTAGTGATCCTTCTGTTTTCAGCCTCCCTAGCATTGAGATGACAAGACTGTGCCACCATGCCCAGTCTCACTGTGTCTATTTAAAAGGTTGTCCTTTCTCAATGTATAATTTTGGCACCTTTGGCTATAGATGTATAGGTAATATCGAGGTGTAGGTTTGATATTCTATTTTTTGGACTAGGTATCTATTTCTTATGAAGAATTTTGCTGTTTATGTTATTATGGCTCTATCTTGAAATCTAAGATTTGCTCTTTTTCAAGATTGCTTGGGCTATTTTGGATATTTTGTGCCTTCATATAAATTTTAGGAGTCTTTCCCTCCAATTCTGTGAAGAATATCATTGTCATATTGTTATGGTTTATGTCTGGTTTTCCCCCCAGAGCCTCATGTAGTCATGGGCAGGGACTTCTAGAATTTGAGTCTTGATTCATAATCCCTGGGATTATGTGTTTTAAGGACTTCTGGGATTATGAGTGTAGCCTAAAGCAGATAAGCTGAGGTGGAGAGCCTGAATGTAATATAAAGAGAGACAGAGAGACAGACTGAAGCTGCTGCTCTCTGCTCCCGTTTGGTCAGTTGCCTCTGTCGTGATTGTTGCTGTTCCTTTGCTGTGAACTGTTGCTCTCTGCCATATGCCACTCAGCCTTGGGCTAGCTGAATATGGACTGAAACCTCCAGTAACTGTGAGCTAAATAAACCTTTTCTTCCTTCATTTTAGGTGTTGGTTATTTGTCCCAGCAATGAGTACAAAGTAACTAAGACACATATTAAATCTTTATTACTTTAACGTTTTTTTTTTCAATATTTTTTCATCTTATTCATGAACATGGGAAGTCTTTCTATGTTGTAATGTCTTTTTTTTTTTTCTTAAATGAATTTAGGGCAGGACGTATAGGGTCTACAGAGTGTACGTGGTCTCACTATGTAGATTGGACTCGGAGTCCTAGTCTCAGTCCTAGTCTCAGTCTCCCAAGCGCTGGGACTGCAGACTGGTAATCAAGTTTACCACCATGCCCAATCCCAATTGACCTCTTAGCGGCCCTGTGGGCAGGGCCAGCACTGCACACAGCGTTTGAAACCCTGGGCCCTGCATTCTGCCAAAGCAGACATTTTGATCCACTAAGCTATTTGGCTGGGCCTTGTTTTGTGATTTTTCAGTGCAGAGTTTAAACTTGGTTAAGTTTATCCCTAGGTGTTTTTAAAATTTTTTTTGGTAGTTATTGTGAATAGAATACAATTATGATTTCTTTCTCAGAGAGTTTATGTATGTATGTATGTATGTATGTATGTATGTATGTATGTCTTTTTGAGACAGGGTCTTGCTTTGGAGTTCAGGCTGGCCTTGCGCTCACTTTTATAGCCCAGGCTGGTCTCGAGCTTGCACTGGTCATCCTGCCACAACCTGCCAAGTGCTGGGATTACAGGCATGTAGCACCTCACCCAGCTCAGCAGTGAGTTCATTATTGATGCATAGAAAGATATATTTTTTCTTCTGCAATTTTACAGAAATTGTTTGTGAATTTTAATAGTCTTTTACTTGTTTCTTTAGATTTTTCTAAGTATAGAATCATATCATCTGCAAATGATATAAATGGGCTCCCTCCTTTTCCATTTGTATACCTTTTATTTCTTTTAATAGCCTAAATTCTGTGGCTAAAACTTTTAATTATATATAGAAAATGGGCTGTGAGAGCAGACATTCTTCTTTTATCCCTGATATTAAATACAATGTTTTGCTTTTCCTCATTTAGTGTAGTTAGGTTAGTTATATTTAAACCCTTTTATTTTGTCTAACTATATTCTTATATAGCTAATTTGTTGAAGATCTTTTCTCATGAAGCTTACTGGATTTTATTGATTGTATTTTATTCATCTATTGAGTTGATTATATTTATCCTTAACTATGTATGATGTATTTTTATCTTCAGATGTTGAACAATTCTTGTAATACTTATAATTAAGCCAACCTTTTCACAGTGTTCTTTTTTTGGTCTTTTTGAGATAGGGTCTCACTATGCAGTTCAGACTGGCCTTGAGCTCACTTTTGTACCCGAGGCTGGTCTCAAACTCTACTGAATCCTCCTGGCTCAGCCTCCCAAGTGCTGGGATTACAGGCATGTGCCATCACGCCTGGCTTACAGTGTATTTTTTTGATTTCCTGGTGAGTTCATTTTACAAGTATTTTATTAAACTTTTCCTCTGTCATCAAAAATATTGTTGTATAGTTTTCTTGTGTTCTTGTCAAGTTGTATGGTAGCAGGGTAATGATTTTCTCATACGATATATTTGGAAGGATTCCCTCTGTTTCAGCTGGGATAAGTGTTGGCATGAATTCATTAAAAATCTGGCAGAATTCAGCAGTGAAGATATCTGGCTCTGATGGGGCCTGGCAGGATGGCTCAGTGGTCTAAAGCACCTGCAGGCAGCTACAGGGACCGCAGTTCGATCCCCGGTACCACATGCTGTGCCAGCCCTGCCCTTGGGGTGGGCTGAGCTGGCCATAAAAATGAGTGAATAAACAAACAAAGGTTCTGAAACAATAATAATAATAAAAAAGGTATCTGGCTCTGAAATTTTATTTTTAGTTGTCAGAAACTTTTTATTACTGATTCTATCTAGTTATTAACTCTCTTATTCAGGTTTTTTTTTTTTTTTTTTTCTTTTTTTGCCTCAGTTCAATTTTGCCATATTGAATTTTCTGTTTCAGGTTTTATAGTTTGTTAGAATGTAGTTTTTCAGAACAATTTGTGGTAATCCTTGGAATTTCTGGGTACGACTTGTAATACATTCTTTTTTTGCATCTGTAATTTTATTTATTTGGGCTTTTTCTCTCACATACGCTCTCTGCTTAGTCTAGCTAAAGGTTTTTCAATTTTATTTATCTTAACAAAAATGGTGAAAACTATCATGTTTCTGCTGAGAAATCTGCTATTAGTCTAATGGGTGTAATGGGGCTACCCCCCCCCCCCCCGCTTTTCTTTTAACGTGTTTAGTACAGAGTCTAGTGTCTCACTATGGACTTGTAGTAATCCTTCCTGTTTTACAGCCTCACAAGGGACTAGGATTACAGGTGTGTGCCACCATGCTCAGTCTCAATCACTTTCTCAGCTGCCCAGAGGACAAGGCCAGCTGGGAAGCCCCTTGCTTCTGCCTAAACAGGCGTAATCTGCTGAGATATCTGGCTGGCCTTGAGGCTATCCTTAAATATGACTTTGTTCACTTTTTTTTGCAGGTTATAAATCTCTTTTGTACTTTTGACAGTTTGGCTTCAACATGCCATGGTGAGGATATTTTCTTGTCCTATTTGGAATTCTACAGGTCTTTCCTAACATCAGAGAAGTTTTCTATTGCTATTTTTCTTTCTTGCTAGGTATGTTAAAAATAATATGTGGGCCCCCCCCTTTTTTAATGGTATCACAAAGTACTAGCGATCAAACTCAAGACCATCCACAAGTGCTTGTGCCACAGTGCTATCTCCCAGTCCATTTAATTTTTCCTTATTTCTGTCTAAATATATTTTGGAGGGCTTGTTTTTAATTCCTAATGTTCTTTTTCTCTGCTTGATCTAGTCTGTTACTGAGGCTTTAACCTGAATTTTTATTTTTATTTATTTATTCATTTATTTGTCTTTTTCAGAGTGTTTTGCTATGCAGTTTAGGCTGGCCTTGAGTTGCTTTTGTAGCCCAGGCTGGTCTCAAACTTTCACTGATCCTTCTGCCTCAGCCTTCCAAGTGATGGGGTTTTTAGCCGGAATTTTTAAGTCAGATTTCAAGACATCTTTCTTTTCAATATTTTTAATCGTTTCTTTTTCGGAATCTCTTTGCTTAATTTCTCATTTAAATCCTGAATTGTCTTTGTATTGTCACTTAATTATTTATGAGTATTTTCCTGTCGTTGAACTTTTAAAAAAATAATTCTTCAGAATTCTTATTATGGTATTTTACTAACTTTAAAATATAGAAAGACCCATCCTTTATTTTTCTCAAAAGTCTATCATATATCCAAGTATTTGAATTAGTAGTGTTGATGGAACTGAAGGAGATCTTTTAATAATATAGCTTACCTTATTTTATGGATGATGAAATTGAGTGGTTAATATCTCCAGGCTAGAGAGTCAGTGACAGAGGTTGAACCTAAAATTAGTCTTCTGATTCCTAGCACAATATTTTTTGTAACTTTTTTTCTTTTAAATATAGCTTCATCTCATAGCCAAAATATTTTTCTATGACTAATAATTTCTGTAAATGTCATATAACAATGAGAAAGATCTTTAAGTTCAGAGAAATTTGCTTGCTAACAATATAGACATGTAAAATAGATTCAGTGAAACGGGTATTTATTTTGTTCAGGCACAATAAAAAGTTACAATGTGTTGAAATGTTAAATAGCCCAAGGAAAGAGGATGGTGTAGCCAGAAAGAAAATAAAGTTTCAGACAGGTAGGAAAGTTTAAATGGAATTATTAGGGAAGAAAGAATGATGGAGTATAAATGATGACAGGAAAAGATATTGTGAATGGCTAGAATGCTGAATTTCAGCTCTTAAAAAGGTCTAAAAATAATGAGAATATGTTTGTGTGCATGGTGAGAAATGTGTATAATCTTCTACATGTCAATAGCCAGTCTTCTTAGCTTAGTAGAGGGTATCACTTAACTATGGTGTTAGCTTATAATCTTAGCAAATATTTCGGATAGCAATAAGGACTTGACCTAGATTTGGAGAATTAGGTGAATATTTCATCTTTTTAAAAATGCAAAAATTAGCTGGGTGTGGTGCCGCATGCCTGTAATCCCAGCACCCAGGAGGCTGAGGCGGGAGGATTGGTGAGAGTTCGAGACCAGCCTGGGCTACAAAACTGAGCTCACGGCCAGCCTGAACTGTACAGCGAGACCCTGTCTCAAAAAGACAAAAAAAAAAAAAAAAAAAAAAAAAGCAAAAATTAAGATTTCATTTGTTTGTCACTATGTACAAATAAACTTTTACTATTATATCTTTAAAGATATTGTGGAAAGAGACACTTTCTCTTATGCAGCTTCAATCACCCAACATTAAAAAAAAGCTCTTTCAGAATAGAAATAGGTACTTTCATTAATTGAACTCAGGACCTCATGTTTTGCCAGGCAGGCACTTGTTCCACAGCCCAAGAGGCTTGTTGTTCGTTCGTTTGTTCGTTCGTTCTTTCTTTCCTTTCCTTTCCTTTCCCTTTCTGTCTCTGTCTCTGTCTGTCTGTCTGTCTGTCTCTCTCTCTCTCTCTCTCTCTCTCTCTCTCTCTCTCTCTCTCTCTCTCCCTCTCCCCCGCTATCTCCCTGACTCCTCAAGAAGTATTTCTTAAAATTAAATTCTGGTGGGGTTTTTTTTTGTCATGGTTGCAATAGAAACTAATGATATCAGTTCTATATTGTAAAATAATTCAAGGAATACTATCTTCTATACTATTATATAAGCATCAAGATATATGAATACTATCTTGCTGTATGAGAAGTATGAAAGCAGATTAAATTTCAAGGTAAGGAAAAATACTTTGTCTCCCTAACCATCTCATATATGAGAAAGTATATTCAGTTATGCGAAATACAACTTTTGTTTTAAAATTTTTAACGAACTCAAAAGACCTCAGATTTGCAACCAGGACATGGGAATTTCCTTCTAACTTCATTGGTAATTTGTTTTGCTATAATAAACAACAGTTACTTATTTTTGTTTATTTACCTTGAACTGATATAACTTCAACCCTTTAGCATCTAAAATATTATAATTTTTTATTTGCTCTATGTATCATTTCAATATTTTGTCTATTGAATCTATAAAATTAAATATATATGTCTTATTCCTGATTGAATTGGAGTGACTATAGATTTTGTTTAGTATGTTTTTATTTTGTTATTAATATTTACCATTGATTTTATTCTTATAATTACATAATATTTTGCTTATTTGCTGAGTTTTATCACATACTTTTTCAGAACATTTTGATAAAATGATATTTTTAATTTGACAATTTGTTGATTTAATAATAATATTCTGTATTGTGATGCTAAACTTTCTGTATTATTTTAAGTGAAATTAGGCACTCAAAAATTTTATTTTAATTCAACAAGATGGGCTTTAAAATTTTTTCCCCACCCATGTAGAAAAAAAAGCCACATTTTTTTTTTTCCAGCACCGTGGTTCAAACTCATGACCTTGTACTTGCCAGTCAGGCACTGGTGCCACAGAACTGTCTCCCCAGCCCCTGATCTTTAGTTTTATATAGAAAGCTTTATATTTTTCTGACAATGTTTTGTCAGTTTAAATATCAGGGGAACACATCATTAAGTGAAGTAACCGCTTAGGATTAGAATCTCCTTAGAAACTAAAGGTTACATTCAAAAAAGGATGAAGAATTACTCACGTTTCAGTGTCTTACCAAGTTTTGTTTTGTAAGCATAAGTTTCCACACTTTGAGGGTCTAAAGGACTCAAAATTTAAATTAAGGAAATAAAAAGAGTGAGGTAAATTAGTAATAGTAATTTAGTAATAGTAATAGTAATAGTAATTTCACAAGTTACTATGACATCTATACATTTTTGGAACAAGCTTCATTTGATAATGATATATCATTGGATCCATTACTGGATCTGATTTACTAGTATTTTATATGGTATTTTGAATATATATTATATTGTACATAGACACATACATATACTCTATAAAGTCATTAGTTTACTATGAAATCAGTGCCACATTCAAAATAAAGAACATGGAGAGCTGGGTGTAGTGGCACATGTCTGCAATACCAGAAGTTGGGAGGCTGAGCCAGGAGGTTTATAGAGAGTCCAGAAGAAGAAGGAGGAGGAAGAGGAGAAGAAGAAGGAGGAGGAAGAGGAGAAGAAGAAGGAGGAGGAGGACAAAGAAGAGGAGGAGGAAGAGCAACTGTGGACATACATATATAGCCATAAAAATCTCTAATTAATTTTGTTATTCTTAAATATAAGTATCAGTATAATCAAGGAAACTTTCCCACCAATGGTTGTTTCACAGTTCCAGAAATTATTGGTTTTTGCTTACTAAAATAGCAGCATAAGAATGTCCATTACTATGGAGAAAGAAGGAGGAGGAGGAGGAAGAGGAGGAGCACATTTTC
Organism: Myocastor coypus; assembly: GCA_004027025.1. NCBI lineage: Eukaryota > Metazoa > Chordata > Mammalia > Rodentia > Myocastoridae > Myocastor > Myocastor coypus. The sequence continues at coordinate 123,189 of PVJA010000953.1, forward strand.
ATCGCTTTGCAACAATAGGCCATCCCTCTTTTTGCTCCTTAGGAAACAACTGACCAGGGTTTTGTTTTTTTTTTTAATCACTAGGCCTGTCTCTCTCTGAATTTGTGTACTTTATATTTAACGTATTACAAATGACATAGATAATTGAAAGAAGAGTTTAGTGTTGAATTAGTAGCAAGAACATAAAATCTAAGCACATGAAATTTTAAACATCTAATCTCAGAAACCATAAACATTTGCGTAGTCAAAAAAGGTATTAGTAATAAAATGTGAACAGTATGATTTACTGAGATAATGCACATGTGTAAAGACATGTAAAAATTGTTTTGAAAATTAAGTACAGATATAATTGCAGAACATTTGACTGTGTATGCATCTGCTTCCTCTTAGTCCAAAGAGAAGAATTTTCTTTTTCTTTTTTTTTTTTCTTAGCAACATCAATAGGAAGGTGGATCATGCCCACACACTGTGCTCTGTAGAACTATTGTGAGGACAATATGCAATGTGTCAACTGTTAAAAAAAGAAAGGGAAAAAGAAAAAAAAATGTAATGTTTATTGAAAGTGTTAATGTTTAATTGTTTGATCAATCTTATATACCTATATCTATCAATCTAAACTGATCTGATGATGAAAATATGTAATATAACCATTGTTAAATTTAAATAACAATAAAAAATAAAAAAATTCTATGAGGCATATCATGCAAAAATGCCAAGTCAAATACTAAAAGATAGTAAAAAGTGATTGAATCTGGGATGTAGGAAATGAGAAAGCAGAGGAACAGATGACTTTTAATTATCAAATAATATGTACTTGTACATATTAGATCATCACATAGATGATTGTTACATAGATCATAACATAGAATGATCTAACTTGTTAATCAACACACGTGACTGATAAAACTAAAGAATTCATAAAAGTTTAAATGAGGTAATATTCCATCTCTATTTTATATATACTTCCAAATATCATAATATGGGAATGGATTAGTGTTTTATTCTTTAATTTTAATACATCTACATTCTTTTGAGAGATTTATAAGTCTTACTGAAAAATTAGTTCTAATGAAAGCAAACTTAAAATTTTTTTTTTGCATATTGGCAATGTTGTATTTCCTATGATCTGTGTTAATTTTTTCTGTACCTTCTCATTTCCAAAAGTTACTTTTGTATTATTAGGTGAAGCCTGGTATAGTGCCTGGGAGAATATTATGTACATGTAAAAATGATGTTTGATGATATATCAGTAGTATTTGGATATGATGCATATGAAGCTGAATCACAAGTTAGTATGCTGGAATTGTATAAGCTAATAAGTAATACTAGGTAATATTCCTCATAAATTGGTCGCCTAATAAATGTTTACCTTGCCTTAAAATGACTGATTAGGTTTTGCATTAGGATGAGAATTAGGCCAGTATAACAGATCATAACATCTGTGATTTAATATAGGTATTTGTTTCTCATTTCTTTTATCAGGTTGAGGTAGAGGCCCTCTGTTCCAATTTTCTGTAGGACTTTGAACATGAATAAGTGTTGAACTTTGTCAAAAGCCTTTTCTGCATCAATTGAGACAATTATGTGATTTTTGGTTTTGGCTCTGTTGATATAATGTATTACATTTATAGGTTTGCATGTATTTAAACATCCTTGCATCCTTGGGATGAATCACACCTGGTCATGGTATATAATCTTCTTGATGATTTGCTGTATTCTATGGGCTAGGATTTTATTAAGTATTTTTGTATCTATGTTCATGAGAGAAATTGGCTGCTAGTTCTCTTTTTCAGTTGCATCTCTTTCTGGTTTTGGTATCAGTGTAATACCTCTAGGAATAATTTTGGGAGGATCCTTTCCTTTTCAACTCATTGAAGAGTTTGAGGAGTATGGGGATTATGTCCTCTGTAAATTTCTTGTAGAATTCAGTGGTGAATTCATCAGGACCTGGGCTTTTCTTTGTCGATGGACTTATCACATTTTTTATTTAATTGGCTGTTATTGGGTTATTGAGAGTTCTTATATTTTCTTGACTCAGTTTTGGATATTTATACCAACAAATTCCTTTGTAGGAATCTGTCAATTTATTCTGTGTCTTCAATTCTGTGAGAATAAAGATTGTGAAAGTAGCTATTTATGATTCTCTGAATCTCTGCTGGGTCTGTAGTAGTTTCACCCTTTTTATTCCTTATTGCTTGAATTTGAGTCCTTTTCTCTTTTTGATGAGGTTAGCTAGGGGCTTATCAATTTTATTTAATCTTTCAAAGAACCAGCTTTTTGATTCATTGATTCTTTGTATTTTTTTTTTTCTTGTCCCAATTGGACTAATTTCTTCTCTAATCTTTATTAATTCTTCCCATCATTGGGCTTTGGATTTCGTTTGCTCTTCCATTTCTAGTCGGTTTAGGTGCTCCAGGAGAGTATTTATGTGTTGCTGTTCTGTTTTCTTAATGTGTGAGCTATACATTTCCCTCTAAGAACTGCTTTTATTGCATCCCATAAAGTCCGGTAAGCTATGTTTGAATTTTGATTAAATTCTAGATATTGTTTAATTTCATCTGTAACCCACTGGTTGTTGAGAAGAGTGTTGTTCAACTTCCATGTATTTCTGGAGTTGTGGTTTCTTTTGTCATTTATTTCCAGTTTCATTACACTGTGGCCAGATAATATGCATGGGATAATTTCTGTTTTTTTGTATATACTTAAGCATGACCTATGGACTAATATGTGGTCTATTTTAGAAAATGTCCCATATGCAGCTGAAAAAAATATGTATTCAGAAATGGGTGGGTGGAACAGTCTGTGTATGTCTACTAATTCCAGTTGTTCAAAGTTCTGGTTCAGTTCTGCTGCTACTTTGCTAATTTTTTGTCTGCTTGACCTATCTTTTTCTGATAAGGGGGTGTTAAGGTCTCCTGTAAAGATTATGATATTGGATATTAGGTTTTTCATGTCCATTAAGGTTTCCCTTATATAACTTGTTGCTCCCATGTTGGGTGCATACATATTTATGAGAGTTACCTCTTCGTCTTGAATTTTTCCCCTTACCAGTATGTAATGGCCTTTATTTGTTTTGATCCATCTTGGTTTGAAGTTTAGCCTGTCTGCAAATAGGATTGCTACCCCTGCTTTTTTTTTTTTTTTTTTTTTTTTTTTTTTTGATGTTCTGGAGCATGTAGTATTGTTTTCCATTCTTTAAATTGTAGCCTATGACAGTGGTTCTCAACCTTTCTAATGCCATGACCCTGCAATACAGTTCCTCATGTTGCAGTGGCCCCAAACATAAAAAAACAATTTTGGTGGCTACTTCAAAACTATAATTTTGCTACAGTTATGATTCAGAATGGCTTCAGGTGACCCCTGTGTTTTGGTCATTCGGCCTACACCGGAGTTGCAACCCACAGGTTCAGATTCGCTGGCCTATGAGTTCCTGTATGAGTTAAGCGTGTTTCTTGTATACAACATATTGTTGGATTTTGCTTTCTTATCCATTCTACCAGTCTATTTCTTTTAATTGGAGAATTGAGTTAATTTACATTGATGGTTATGATTGAAATGACTTTTACTTACGTTATTTACCCCTTTTTCTCCTGTGTTTAATTGAGTACCATATTTGTTGGGGTCTTTCTGTTCTCATTTGTTGAATTTGAGTCATTTTGGTCCCTCTCTAAAATATTTTTTAGTGTACTGTGTAGGGTTGGCTTTGACGTCATCAAATTCTTTAGTTGTGCCTTGTCATGGAACTATTTCACTTTTGCCTCATACTTGAAAGAGAGTTTTTCTGGGTATAGCAGTCTGGGCTGAAATTTGCTTTCATGGAGGACTTGAAGCACTCTGCTCCATGCTCTTCTTGACTTCATGGTTTGTGAAGAGAAATGTGCCATTATTCTGATGGGTTTTCCTTTAAGTGTGATCTTTTTCTTTTCTCTAGCAGCTTTTAGTATATTATTCTTCTGCTGAATTTCTGGGATCTTGACTATTATATGTCTGAGTGTGTTGTTTTTTATTCTGGTTGATGTTATTTAGGGTTCTGTATGCTTCAGTTACTTGAATGTTCAATTATTTCCTCTTATTTGGGAAGTTTTCTGCTATTCTACCCATATTCTTTTTATATAATTTGTGTCAACTCTTTCCTTCTTGTTAATTCCTATCAATCTTATGTTGTTCATTTTTTTTATCATCTTGCAGATGTTGCATTATTTTTTTCCTGCATCCTAGTTGTTTTAAAGAGATCCTTTCTTACATTTTCACTAGCTGCAACTGTGTCTTCAACATCTGAGACTCTATCTTCACTTTTGTTCTTATGGTTTTGCTAACTTGTGATTGAGATTTTATTTTCTGTATACCTGTTTGAAACTGTTTCATGTGATCTGTTTCTTTTCTATATTGCTCATTCAGGGAATCCTTCATTTTTCTATTCTCTAATTTTTTAGCAATGTCTTCTTTTGTAGTATTGGAATCTCTCATTATAGTTATCCTTTCTCTCTGGTTCAGAGATTATTTCTGCCCTGTTTTCTTCTCTACCTTTCTGTACTTGTTCCCCTACTTTAGAGAGGTCTTTTTTTAACTTCAGAGGTTATTTCTGGTCTGGTTTCCTCTGTACGTTTCTGCAGTTGTTTTTCCATTTCAGAGTCTATTAATTCATGCATTTCTTTTTTTTTTTTTTTTTTACTTCACATTTTATCTCTGATCTGAGTTGCTCTATACATTTCTGCACTTGTCTGTCTACCTCAGATGCTACTGATTCAGCAATTTCATCTGCGTGATTTCCATTTTCTTCCCTGTCAGTGTCTCCTGTATTTGTTTTCGATGGGCTCGAGACCTGAGATTGGATCATGCTCCTTGTCTTTATCATTTTCTATAACAGTGATTTCTGCACTTTGATGGATTTATGCAGTTAACACCTACAGAAATTTTTATCTGCATCCACCAAGCTTGTTCCCCTCCAGACGTGCCTGGCTGCCAGTCAGAGCTCAGGCAGCTAGCAGCCACAAGGCTCTGTGGTTGGCAGTGTGGGGATGGTTGGTGATCATGTGGGGCCAGTGGGTGGATTTAGGGTTCTGGCAGTTGTTGGAGTTGGGGGATGAACGTGGGCTGAGAGAGTTCTTACCTGGCTATCATGAGGCCTGGTCAGGCAGGTGTGTGGAATTGGAATTCAGGATGTTGGTGAGTCAGGAAATGGACGCCGGCTGAAGCTGCTGTGCTGCCTGGTCAGGATGGTGTGTGAGGTGGAGTTGGCCTCCGCACTGCTGGATCAAGATGGTGCACTGGCAGGTCCCTATTCCGTTTTCTTTATATGACATTTTACAGCTAGAAATATCCCTCTTAGGACTGCTTTCACTATGTCCCATAAGTTCTGGTATGTTGCATCAGCATTTACATTGGATACTATTTAATTTCTTTAACTTAATCTGTGACGCATTAATTAGTCAGTAGAGTGTTAATTTCTGTATGTTTTTGCAGTCTTTGTAGTTTCTTTTGTCACTGATTTCCATTTTCATTGCACACTAGTCATAATATCCATGGGATATTTTCAGTTTACTTTTTTAAAGGTGTGCTTCATGGCTATTTTGTGATCTGTTTTGGAGAACATCCTATGGATAGCTGAGAAAAATGTATAGTCTAATGCTGTAGGGTAGGACACCCTGTAGATATCTACTAAGTCCATTTGTTCACAGAGATGATTCAGTTCTGATACTTCTTTGTTGATAATTTTGGTTGCTCTATTTGTGATAATAGAGTAGTAAGATCCCTCATACTTGTGTTCTCATTTGATTTTTCATGTTTATTAATGTTTGCTTTATGTAGTTGTATGTGCCTGTATATTGTGAATGTATATTTATGATATTTATTCTTGGAGTTTTCCCTTAACTATGTAGTAACCTTTATCTTCTTTGATCTTTCTTGGCTTAAAGTTTACATTATCTGAAAATAGAATGTTTTTTCCATCTTTTGACTTTCAGTCTATATATTTCTTTTGTAGTTAAGTGTGTTTCTTGCATATAACTTATTGGAAGTTGTTTCTTGATCCATTCTGCCAGTCTGCTTCTTTGATTCATGAATTGAGACCATTTACACTGATGGTTATAACTGATTTACATTGATTTATTGTTGTCATATTATTTTCCTGCTGTTGGCTCTCTATCTTTCTTCTCTGGTTAATTGTTTTCTCTGTGATGGCTTCATTTTATTGGTGTCTTGGAATTGTGGGATTTGTTTTGTCTTTCAGAACATTCTGTATAGGTGCTTTCATGGTCATGAATTTCTTCAGTTCTTTGTCATGGAAGTATCTTATTTTTCCCTCCTGAAAGATAGTTTTGCAGGGTACATTAATCTGAGTTGGAATATTCTAAGAGATATTTGAGTAAAGAGAGAAAGAAGAGAAATAGAACAGAACACAAGTAAAGGTAAATACTTAACCTAAAAAAGACAGCTACTAGAAAAAGAAAAATGAAACAAACAAAAATCATCTTATATCCACAGTTCTGTGGTACTACCTACAGCAGATCCAAAAACAGCCAAGTCTACAGTAAGATTAATGCTGGGCACAGGAATAATCATGGCCTCCGGATGTGAATTTTGGGGCTAGACTCTTTAGCCAGTAACTCTTTGTATGTATCTGGTGGCTCGCCCACTCCTTACCCTATTTGTCTCTGCGTTGCTTATCCAGTTGTGGTGCCATTCTCAGTCCTATGTATAGTTCATTACTCCTGATTTTGCAAGGCCCTTTTTGTTCCAATTCCACTGGTACATCTCAGTGCCTCGCATCACTTGTTGCAGGTCAGGGTAGGGTGGTGCTAGAGATAGAAATATCCTCCAAAATTGTGCCCCCTGTTGGCCTCTTTCAGGGAGGCCCTATCTCTTATCAGATCAGTCAGCCATAAACTCATCAAGGATGAGAATAGTGTCCTTTGATCCAGTCACTTTCCAAAAGCCCCACCTCTGAAAAGAAGCAACTTTGGGGAGACATTTTATATCTTAAACATAAAAGTATATCTTCCATCTCAGATTGTGAGGTTACTGTTCCAACTCCTGCCTGGTATTTTCCAGAAAGTAAAAAGGCAAAAAAAGTAGAGGATAATTATTTTTACAGTTAACAATAGATAATCATTTCAGTTCTCACTCATTATTCACTCTAGAATAGCCTGTAAAAGAGACTAGAAAATATAGACTTGTTTGTTATGTGCTGAACTAAATGGAACAATTGGCAGTCTATCATAAATGTTGGGAGTTTATTTTGAAATATGATTGTAGTAAGCATGAGCAACTGTACATAATATAAATTCTGTTTGCTTTATTGTACTGTGCTCAGTTCCACATTGGTCCTTCTGTATTCACTAATAAATGAGAATACATGCATATGTGAGAATATATACATATATGAGAATATATATATTCTCTCTCCATATATATATGGAGAGAGAGAGAATATGGAGAGAGAGAGAGAGACTAAAATTAAAACTAATCCAAAACTCAGATGTTCAGACCTCCTTGTTAGCTAGGTTATGCTTAATCTCTGTGAACAGGAGGCATTTTTGTTAGATTAAATAGTAAGAAGAGAGCAAAAGATACTTTACTTCTAGCAGCTTGGGAGCTAGGCTGGAGTGGTACAAAGCCCAGAAGCCTGAAAAGAAGAACACTTCTGAGACGATATATAGAATTATTGCAGTATCAGCAATGATCAAAGATTTGTGTGTTTTATTTTAAGTGATGTTGGCAACTTGCTTAACTCAGGGTTATGTGGCCAGGGTAAAATGATTAATCCTTACTTGTATTTGTAACCAATTCTATTATATCTTTCTTTGATTTAAATATCTAGAGAGATTTGTATAACTGGATATAGTTGGCTATTTCATTTCATGCTTCGAAATATTTTTTGAGCAGAATGACACAAAAAGATAGTTTTAAAAATATATTTATTTTTTCTGTTACTGAATAGCTCTGCTTTCATTATCTTCATCAATTGACCATAGACTATACTATTTCAGGATTTTTTTTTTGATTCTAAAATTGAGAATTTTTCATTTAAGTTGCTTTGAAACTTTGCCCTATGCAAAGTTATTTTATCTTTTTAAATTTAGAAATTTATAATTTAACCCACAAGCTTCATATAGCTTTAGTTTCAAAAACAAAAACAAAAAACCAAAAACAAAACAGTGAAACTGAGACACTATTTCAAAGTTCAGGCCCTTCTTCCAGCTTCCAAATACAAGAGTTCTGAACATTATATATCCCAATTGGAAGACTAAGACAAAAATATGGATGGAGCCATGACATACAGAAAACAAAGATTTCATGTAACTGAAGGATCCATCCATCTTTCCTGGGATGACTTAACTGCCTTTACAAGCAGGTAGGGAGAGAGGGAAGGTGGGAGCTGGTGATAAGGGAAGAAGAAAAAAGAAACACAGAACAGAGTAGAATCCAGTTCCGCTGTTCTGAATTAATGTGTCACACATCAGTATAAGCCTATTGTCCCAGAAAACAAGCTTTCATTTTTCTCTCTCAGGCTGGAGCTTGAATCCTAATTCCTTTCAGCAGTGATTCCACAGGCAACAAACAGGGAAAGCTGTGGCACTGGAACATCCACTTATGCTTCTATGGTCCTCCAATAGTGGTTTGATTCTGGACAAGCTTGTAAACCATACAAAGTTAGAAACAGAACTTAAATCTTCCATTTTTAAAAAGTACATCTTTAACATTCTATTTGGTGGCCTTGCTTCTTTTGAAATCAGCCTAAAAATTTCACTGACTGTAACTTTTTTTTTTTGACTGCTGCAACTTTTTTTGTGATTAAATGATTTTGTGTTCCTGACATCAATATTCTTTTCTTTCAGATTGAGATGTAGTTTTACACTCCATAAAATTTAAGTAATTGAAATAAACATTTTTTTTTTTGTCTTTTTGAGACAGGGTCTCACTATGCAGTTCAGGCTGGCCTTGAGCTCACTTTTGTAGCCTAGGCTGGTCTCGAACTTGCACGGATCCTCCTGCCTCAGCCTCCCGAGTGCTGGGATTACAGGCGTGCGCCACCACGCCCGGCTGAAATAAACATTTTAATAGTGTTTATTATATTGAGTTGTGTGACAACTACCACTACCAATTTTAAGACATTTTATCACCTCAGAAAGGAACTATGTATCATTAGAAGTCAATTCTAATTACACTTAACCCCTATCACTGTTAAATTCAGGTTCTATAAATTTTCCTCTTTTGTATGTTGTACATAAATGAAATTATGTATACTAGATTCTTCAATTATAAAGTTTTAAAGTGTTATCAAAGTTTTACTATATATTTTTGCTCCATTCATTAGTATACAATATTTCATTGTGTTCACATGCTATATTTCTATACTGAAGTAAATGAACACTGAAGCAGTTTCTTTTTGGCTGTTATGAGCATTTATACTAATGTCTTATACAGGCTTATATTTTTATTTTTCTTGGGTTTATACTGAAGAGAATTACTGGGCAAAATGATACCTCTGCTGTTTTACATTATGAGGACATACCAGTTTATTTCCCAAAGATACTGTGGGATTTTATGTTCCTACCACCTATGTATGTATATATTACAATATAGATAACATTGGAAAACTTTATGCTAATTGAAGAAGTTAGCCATGCATGATTTCATCTACGTAAAATTTATGAAAGAAAAATATGTAGAAACTACATCCTGGTCTTTCAGGATTTTATATGCCCATCATCAGATATATATATATATATATATATATATATATATATATATATATATATACAATTTATAGTTTTCTAGCAGCTAATGATGTTCAATGTCTTACTGTATATTAGTCAGTTCATATTATTTGTATAAGTATCTATTAAGACCCTTTACCCATTTAAAAATTGTGTTGTCTGTTACTATATGGGGAGTATTCTTTATATATAGTGGCTGTAACTCCTTTTTAGATACATGATTTGCAAATATTTTCTCATATCTTGTAAGTTGGTCCCTCTAAAGTTTTTTACATGTTTTATAGCACAAAAATTTTCAATTTTGACAGATTAATCTTTTCCTTTTTTTACTTGGGAATTCTGTATCATATTTAAGAAGCTATTGTGTATCATTGCACAATGTAGAAACATATTAAAACATTATGTCACCTACCATACAGGTATACAATTTTTATTTCTAAATTAACAAATTTTATAAAAAACTTTTGCTTAATCTTAAGATATAAGCACTCATTTTCTTCTAAGAGCTTTCAACTTTTGCCTTTTATGTGAATTTTATGGTCTGACTCTGAGTTCATTAGTATGCACCGTATAAATAATAAGTTCAATTTATTACTTTTACATGTGGATAGCAAATTTTTATAGTACCATTTCTTGAAAGAGTATTCTTCTCTCATTGAATTTTCTTGGTACTATTGTCCTATATCACTTTACTGAAAAATATGAGAATTTATTTCTGGAATCTCAAATTTGTTCCACTTATCTGTATGTTTGTCCTTATGCTGGTACTTCTTTTTTCTTGATCACTATAGTTTTGCATAAGTTTTCAGAACAGAAAATATGAGTCTTCAAAATTTTTATAAATAAGATTGTTTTGCTACTCTGGGTCTCATGGATACCGTATGTATTTTAGAGTGAGTTTGTCTATTTCTGTGAAGGTCAGCAGGAAGTTTAGCAGAAGTTGTATTGATTCTGAAATTAATCTGGGAAGAACTGAAATCTTATTGATATTAGACCTTTCAATTCATTACAATGGGATGATGATGATGATGATGATGATGATGATGATGATGATGATGATGATGGTGATGATGACGATGATGATGATGGTGATGATGACGATGATGGTGATGATTATTTAGCACAAGGTCTACAGGGTCTTGCTACACAACTTGGTCTTGCAGTGATCCTCCTGTTTTCAGCCTGTCCAGAGGGAGGTGCAGTACCCACACCCACAATAATGAATCATAAATTCCAGAAGCCACCCCAATACTTCAGGAGACTTTGGGGGGACACCTATGTACAAACTATAACACCCTTCAATACAATGTTAAAAAGAGAAGTAGGCTTAGACATATTTATCTTTATCCAGAACTCATTCTTTCAATAAGCAATATGAGGTTGTAATATTTTGTTCATGCTAGTCTTTAAATTGAGTTTCTTTACAATTTTACTTTTGAATACTTTCTAACATGTCATAGCCTCTGGAATGTGTTTGTTTTGCATCTACAGAGATTATAGCAATTTTAATTCTATTCATATGTTGTATTATTTTTTATAATGTTGCATGCTTAAAATCAATTCTACCAGATCATGGTGTTTATCATTTCTATATATTGCCGAAACGTACTTCATATTATTTTGCTAAGAATTTTCACATTCATATTAATAAGAGTCATTGATATAATAAGAGTCATTGATAGTTGTCTTTTTTATGGTGTACTTGCCTGAATTTGTTATCAGGAAAATGCTGGATTTGTAGAATGAGCTGGGAAGTTCTTTTCCTATTTTGTTTGTGGAGAGAAACTATATTCTGAAATTTATAACTGTTTTCTAATATGTATATTATAATCTAGAGGTAACTACTTCAGTTAAAAATTACATGCCTGGTATGGTGTTGCATGCCTATAATCCCAGTACTAGGAAGGCTGAGGGAGGAAGATTGCCACTAGTTTGAGGCCAGCATGAGTGACATACCTTATTAAACATTCAATGACTAATGTTCCATTTCTGGAACACCAATAACAATGAAACATAATTATTTTACCTTCAAATTCTTTCTTTTTGAATTTTTCTAGTTAACATTATAAATTTTATGCAAAGATTCAATAAACCTGAAATCTTTGGCATAAATGATTTATTTATTTGTAGAGAAAATGCAAAATAGTATTAAGACAAAAAATCACAAATGATATAGAATTTCACTTAGCAAAGAATTTAAGTGTCACAGTATTTGTTCTAATGCATAGTATAGTCTTCCAAGTAGTTATTTATATTACCAGATATATGCATGCAGAATTGGAAGAAAGAAAAAAAGGAAAGAAATGTATAAGAAATTAAGAAGAGAAAAAAATACAAACAACTGAAAAAAGACATTATAAATGATTTTCTGCTCCATTTCATACATGAGCAGATAGACACATTATAGTTATAAAAATCATCCTGCTTACATTTATAGATATATCTCTTCCCCCACTCCCTCTCCTGTCCTTCTCAACTCCATAACTCTTTCCAATTAATTAAGTTTATTCTTTTTGCCAGTATCTATTATACCCTTCAAATTCCATTTTTTCTTCCAGGTTCTCACACTAAGGAGGTAATATGATGTTTACATATGTGAGTCTGATTTATTTCACTTAAGAGTATGGTCTGTAGTTGCATACATTTGTAAACAAATTTATAGATTAAATTTATACTGTTTTATAGCTGAATAATACTACATTGGGTAAAAATACCACATATTCTTTATCCAGTCCTCAATTGATGGGATTCTGGGCTGTTTCTAGGATTTAGTTACCACAAAGTGTGCTGCTATAAGCATAAGGGCACAGGTATTGCTATGGTATGATGTTTTCTGTTCTGAAAAAATACCACAGAAGGGAATAGCTGGTTTGTATGGGACCTCCAATCCTAGCTTTTTAAGGAATCTGCATACTGATTTCTATAGTGGTTATACCAGTTTGCACTCTCACCAACAGTGAAGAAGGGTTCTTTTTTTAATCCATATCTGCTGCAGCATTTTTTATTGGCTGACTTACTGATGTTAGCCATTCTTTCAAGGGTAGACATTCTTTCAGTGCTGCTTTAATTTGCATTTCTTGAATAACTAATGATGTTAATTATTTTTTCATATATTTACTTGTCATTTGTATTTCTTCATCTGAAAAATGTATTCATCTCAGATGGTCATTTTTAGATTGGGTCTTTGAATTAGGAGACCTGATTTTTAAAAAATTCTTTATGTGTTCTAGATAGAAGGCCTTTGTTAGAGAGACAGTCAACTGTAATTTTTTCCCAGTTTGTGAGTTTTCTTTTTATTGTTTGAGATTTGCTTTGAAGTGCAGAAACTTTTCAAAAAGATGAGACCCCAGTTGTTGATTCTTTGAAGTATTTCCTGTGCGACTTGTTTTTTGTTCAGGGACTCTACAGACACCTATGTCTTTAGTATTTCTACTTACATTTTCCTCCAAAGGGCTTAGTAATTCTGTTTTAATATTTAAATCATTGCTCCATTTTGACGGTAGTGCACAGTGATAGGCAGGGGTCTAGTTTTAGCCTTTGGCATGTGGAAAGTTTTTCCAGCAACATTTATTAAAAAGAAGATGTCTTTACTCCATTGAGAATGTTTGGTTCATTTATCAAAGATATGGTGGCTGAGTGTGTCTCTAGTTGTGTCGTCGTCATGGTCTTCTCCTCCTCCTCCTCTTCTTTCTCCTCTCCTTCTTTCTTCTCCTCCTCCTCCTTCCTCTTTCCTCCTTCCTCTTCTTTCTACTTTCTTCTTTTTTCTTCTCTGGGGTTTGATTCACAATCTTGCACTTGCCAGGCAGGCACCTGTGCCACACAGCTATCTCCCTAGCTCCATGTTTGCATCTTCTAATCTGTCTTTTAATTGCTCCTCAGGTCTGTCTCTATGCTAGTACCATGCTAATTTTATCACAGTAGCTTTAATTTTTTTTTTCTGGGGCTGGGGTTTGAACTTGCAACCTTGCACTTGCCGGGCAGGTGCTTATTCTACTGAGCTATCCGCCAGCCCCCACAGTGGGTTTTATAGTATAATTTCAGGTTAGGGATTGTGATATCTTCTGTTTTTTCTGTTTCCCAGGATTGCTTTTGATATTCTGGGGCTCTTCTGCTTCTAAATGAATTTGAGGAATGTTTTCTCTAGCTGTGTGAGATATACTCATAGTATTTTAATCAGGATTGCTTTGAATCTGAATAACAATTTTCAGAATACAGCGATTTTCACAGTGTTGGTTCTTCCTATCCAGGAGCATGGAATATCTGTCCATTTTCTCAAATCCTCTTCAACTTATTTTCTCAGAGTACTGTATTTTTCACTGTACTGTTCCTTTGAGAGATTGATTCCTAAGTATTTCATTTTTTGGATGTTATTGTGAAAGACGTGTTTCACCTAATCTCTCTCTCAGTGAGTTAATTGTCTTTGTACAAAAATGTTGCTGATTTCCGGGTGTTGACTTTGTATCTTGCTGTGTGACTAAATTTGATGACTAAATCTATATGCTATGGTGTTTTTAGAGTCCTCTATGTAGAATATCATATCTTCTGCAAATAATGATAATTTCACTTCTTTTCTAATCCTTATTCCTTTTATTTTTCTCCTTGTGCAATTGATCTGACTAATGTTTCCAAAGCTATATTTAATAGGATTGGAGACAGTGGACATTCTTTTCTTGCTTGTGGTTTTAATGAAGGCCTTTAGTTTTTCCCATTTAGTTTGATGTTGGCTGTTAGTTTCTCATAAATGACTTTTATTAGTTTGAGACAGAGACCATCTATTCTGATTTTGTGTAGATTTTTTTTTTTTTTTTAAATCATGAATGAGTGTTGGACTTTGTCAAAAGCTTTCTCTGTGTCTGTTGAGATAACTGTGTGGTTTTTGTTCTTGGATTTGTTTTTGGATTTTCTTTTCTTTTTACTTTATTTATTTATTTATTTATTTATTTATTTATTTATTTATGTCTTTTTGAGACAGGGTCTTGCTATGCAGTTGAGGCTGGCCTTGAGCTCACTTTTGTAGCCCAGGCTGGTCTCGAACTCACACCAATCCTCCTGCCTCAGCCTCCCGAGTGCTGGGATTATAGGCGTGAGCCACCACGCCCGGCACATTTTTGGATTTTCATATGTTGTAGTATCCCTGAATTCATTTCTGGGATGAATCTCACTTGGTTGTGATATAATCTTCTTGATGATTTGCTGCATTTGGTTTGTTAGTATTTTTTTTTGAGAAGTTTTACATTTATGTTTATTAGAAAGATTGGCAGGTAGTTCTCTTTTTAATTGGATCTTTCTGTAGTTTGGGGACATATATGATTTAAAGCTGATCTTGTTCTGTGTTCTATGTGTAAGTAAAGCATTGCTTCAACTAGCAATTTCAAGGCCAGGCTGAATCAGATAATGAGACCCTGTCTCAACATCCACAACAACTAAAATCACAAACTAAAATTTTTGTACAATTTTTGTTAGTTGTTATGTACAATATCATATATACTTAATTAAACCCTGAGGAGCAGAATACTATGCTGGTTTTACTGGTCTTGGGGAAGGACTGCTACTAGTAGAGCATAGCAAAGATATCACTTTGCCAACCTTCAGGAGTAGAAATTGACACCTTTGCTATTAGATCTTGGTATTTTCTCTTGAAAATACAATATTTCATTAATCTATGGCCAGTGAGTCTAACTCACTATCTTACAGAAGACATTAAGCTATGTATACTGTTTTCATGGGCTAGAAGGCCATCATCTCCATTCTGTATAGGGCAGATGTAGCAGTGAAGTCAGCCAAAAATTCTTCCCTGAGGTGTGCTTGGACTACATTTAGTGTTTTACTGTGATATTTAAAAAAGCTTAATAAAGTACAATTAAGGAAATATTTTTTGTATACTTGTACCTTTAATATTCAGTTGTATACACATAATGGAATTCACGAAGCTATGTAGTACAAGGCTATGAAATTTTTAACTTCATAAGAAACTACATAACATTTTATAAAGTGGCTATAAAATGACATGTTTTAGACTCTCACCATGAACATTTGAGAGTATAACTTATTCCATGTTCTTGATAATGTTTAGTTGTAATATATTTTTAAAGACATGATTTTAGTCATCTGGTGGCTGTGTTACGATTTTAGTTTATACTTTTGCATTGACTATTTGCACTGTTTGTTTTCTTTCAGACAGTTCGGCATGGTTTTCCTTATCAGCCCACAGCTTTAGCCTTTGATCCAGTTCAGAAAATCTTGGCTATTGGGACAAGAACAGGTGCTATACGAATGTATCCTTAACTTTTTGGTCATTTTCTACATTGTTGCTAATTAAGTTTTGGTAAACATTTAGGTAAGTGAAATATTTATGAGTAAATAGTCTATATATTTAGAAATGAGTAACTATTATGAAAATATACCCTGTCATATTTATTGGTATATGCTTAATTTAATATTTTTGTGATAATTGTTGATACCATTTTAAAATTTCTATTATTGGTAGTTTTTTTTTTCCTGATAAATCTAGATAGAAGTATATCAGTTGTATAAATCTCTCACAAAATGTATAGTCACTCAAGTTTGTTATAGAAAAGTAGTATTTCAATATAACATATGCACATTCTCTGATATCCCTTAAATAATCTGAAATTACTTACAATACTGCATGGAAATATTCTGTAAACTGTAGTTATGTTGTATTTTCAGGCAATAATGACAGGGAAAACATCTGTAGATATTTATTACAGAAAGCTTTCTTTAAAAATTCAATCTATGGATGCTTGAATCTTGATGTGGACCTCATAAATATCAGGTCTGATTATATATCTGTAGTTAATTCTTTTTGATTTCAGAATACTCTGTTAGCCAGCATTTGTGGGACAAAATGCCTAACATAAACATTTTTAAGGAAGAAAGATTTATTTTAGCCCATAGTTTCAAAAAATTAGTCCATGGTTACCTGGTTCTATTGTTATGGACCTGAGATAAGACAGAAAATCCTGTGGAAGGGGTATGGTGGTAAAAATATGTTTACCTCATATCTACCAGGAATCAGACAGAAAAAAAAATAAATAAAAGAACTAGGAACAAAATACACCTATCAAAGCTATACCCAGGAGGCTTGCTCCATCCAAATAAGCTTCACTTCCTTATTGTGCAATTTAGGTAATGAAGTCATCAATGGATTATTTTGCTCTTTAAAATTTTGTTTATTTATATTTTCTGTATTTAGGGCAGGGTCTACAGGTGTTCATGGTTTCACTATGTAGATTGGACTTGTAGTGATCCTCCTGTCTCTGAGATTACCTGTGTGCACTGCCATGCCAGGTTTCATTGGTGTCTGAAGAGGGTTCCAGGGCCAGCTTATTTACTGTGCACTTATTTTTTTTTTTTTTTTTTTTTTTTTTAGCAGAAATTGCCTTCTGGTTAGACTTCAGAATACACATCTTTAACTTCCCATAATTTACTTGATTTAATGTTGTGATGCTTTATAAATTGTACAGGAACTTTGCAAAATATGTTTTCATTTCTGTTCCTACTGCCCTTTGTGCTTCTGTTGACATCATTTTACATCTATATGTGTCATAAACCACAATTTTTACCATTACTGTTTTTACTTTAAAGGTTATATTTTCTATATAACTTTAAAAACTACTTTGTAATTATCATTTCTAGGTTTTTTTTGTATGTGTTTGTGTGTGTGTGTGTGTGTTTACCCAGAATTCTATGTTTGTGTAACCAGGGATTGAACCTGGGTCCTTGCACTTGTGAGGCATGCTCTTAGCCTGCTTGGGATCAGTTGTATGTACTTCTTCTTCTTATTTTTTTTTTTTTTTACATTTTTTTTTTCTTGTTTCAGAACCTTTGTTTGTTTATTCACTCATTTTTATGGCCGGCTCAGCCCACCCCGAGGGCAGGGCTGGCTCAGCATGTGGTGCCGGGGATCGAACCGTGGTCCCTGCAGCCACCCAAGCTTTCCTAAGCAGGCGCTTTAGACCACTGAGCCATCCTGCCGGGCCCTGTTGTATATACTTCTAATGGGGGTTTTTAATCCTCCTGATTTGTTTCATGGATTCCATTTCTTTCCTATGTTTGACATTTGTGGGCTTCATTTTCCTGAGCTTTTCTGTATTTTTTATCTGCATCTGCTCTGATGATTTTTATTCTTTTTGTGCCTTAGAGATTATTTTTCTATAGTATCTTCCATTTCAGAAAGTTCTAATGCTTGGCTTCTGATTTCTTGTATCTCACTGTATTCTGGACTTGGTTTGGCTGAGCATCTGAGGTTGCATTTTACTTCTGTGTGTAGACATTTTTTATTTTTTGTTTTGTAGTCCTTCTTGCCTATTTTTTATTGTAGTTAGCTTTATCACCAGTATTGAAGCTTCCCTAGGAAATATGTATTCCTTAGGGATATCTTCTAGATGTAGATGATTCTTGGTCTTTATGTCCATCCTAGAACCTATTTTCTCACTTTTTTAAGGATAAGAAGTGGCTACTATTTGGTTTGGCATCCAGTCATTTGAAACTAGACTATCATGGTGGTTATGACTCCATACAATCACAATGTTATCCTAAAAGGGAAAAAAACTGATGATAACATGTATGACTTTTTGGCTAAAGTA